>JBBPCY010000035.1:3973599-4000399 GCA_037974405.1 Brachyalestes nurse
ACAGAGAGAGAGAGACAGAGAGAGAGAGGGAGAGAGAGCGATAGAGAGAGAGAGAGAGAGAGAGAGAGAGAGAGAGAGTGAGAGGGAGAGAGAGAGAGACAGAGAGTGAGAGGGAGAGAGAGAGAGACAGAGACAGAGAGAGAGAGACAGAGAGAGAGAGGGAGAGAGAGCGATAGAGAGAGAGAGAGAGAGAGAGAGAGAGAGAGAGAAAGAGTGAGGGGTCATGCTGAGGTAAAAGGTTGCTTTTCCCAGCAGTCGATGTCCTGTGGACTAAGCGTAAGTGGTTTTCCCAGCGCTTCCTGTTTTCTGCAGGATGGAGCACTTACCTAAGAACCAGCAGCAGGAAACACGCTGACAGAAGACACTCCTCACCTGACCAGCACTAACAAAAAGCCCAAACCGAAAATCCCCTCCTTTGTTAACCATCCAGTTTTACATGCTGTCTAACAGACTATAAGTGGATGGCATGTTTACTAAAGACATATTTATGTACATAAATACAAAAGCAAAAGTAGAACTAGACCAGCAGACAGACAGACAGCAGACAGACAGACAACAGACAGATAAACAGACAGAGACAGACAGACAAACGGAGAAATGGATGGACGGATGAATGGAAGGATGGATGGATGGATGGACAGGGAGACAGACAGATCAAAATACTCAGAGAGATGGATGGACAGACAGGTGGATAGACAGAGGGACATGTAAAGATAGGTGGACAGATAAAGAGACACATAAATGGAGATATAGACAGTTCACCAGAAAGACAGACAGTCAATCAAATACCATTAAGATCAATAGTCTTAAACAGCTGACTATTGAGAAAACTTGACATGTCCTTACTTAGATTTAAATATAAACATGAAGGTAGAGGCTTTAAACGAACTCTACTAGCTTTTACAGACAAGGCTAGTTTAGCAAAGCATCAGGTCCAACCAGCCTTAAATATCACATCATATATTCTGAGTTAGAAAGGGAGATCTTACGACATGTTGAGCCCCCCTAAGCTCTCTAAAACTGCTGTAAGTGACTGTAGGAGTGGAAAAGTACTCCCTCAGTGTTCCAGCGCTGTTGCCCCATCCTGAAAGATCAGAGCTAGTGTTAAGGCCTCCTCGATAAATATAGACGTGCATTACAGTGCCACCTGCTAACAGTCCGTCAAAATGACGGGGGGCTGATGATGGTGCAGAAGTACAAAGTAAAATGGTAACAAGGTCATCCGAACCTCAAGTGAAATTAACTATCAGGCACAATGTGTCCATTACTTATTCCATATCTGCATAAAATTAATTACCATTAATGGCTCGTGTTTTCTGTACTCAAAGCTGGAAAAACCCATACAATCCATGAAGATGCTGGAGAGATGCCTTTTCTGGTCGAGGACTTTCCCTTGAGACCACACTCAAATACAACAGGATCATGACACCAGTAATATCTGGGCTATCAAATACCTGGAACTGATCCCAGCATCCACAATATCAACACTTTTAAAGGTCGGTCCTGAAAGGAAGCGTTCGAACGGTTCAAGCAATTCACTTTTCAAATGATTTTAATTCACCATTTTTATTAAATCATTTGTTATGAAACATACACATCGTATTAAGATCAGCTGGTGTCAAATGATGTAAAAAATGTAATTATCATACATCAGTTTTGAAATGATAGCAACAGAATGTGCAAAGAACTGATTAAAGGGCAAGTATACTAGTATAAAGCCACAGCAAAGTGTTTGAGATTATTTGCTTTTATTTTGTTAAATATGTGCGTCTCTTGCAGTTATATTTATCATTACCCTACAGCTCTGGAAAAAAATAAGAGAGCACTGCAATTTATTTTTAAATCAGAATCTCTGTGAGTATGACAACCATTCCATGCCAGTGACTGACCTCATTCTGCTTTATGAGGGACTGATTAGTGGATCATCTGAATCAAACCATATTTAATGAGGAAAAGTATAAAAACACTGCTGTAATCGACACTCTGCTATTACAATGTGACCAGTTGGATGGCAAATCACTACTAGAAGTACGTCAAAGGAAATGATTGCCATTTTGTTTAGGAGTGAACAAGAGATTTGTTTTCTTTGTTTTCTTGATTATTCAAGTTCTGTAAACACTGCATCATTTCTCTTATTTCCATGTTTTGTCATTTCCTTTTCCAAATTATGCTTTAAAGAACAATATTTGTATTTGGAAATTAGGAGAAATATTGTCAGCAGTTCTTAAAAACTAAGGCAAAGCTGTTCTGTTCAATACTATAAAAGCTATAAAAGATAAAACCTGAACATTTTGCAGTGGTCTCTTATTTCTATTAGGTTTAACCAGTCTATTTACCTGCACTGTCACTCAGATTTGTGCACTTTAACTGTTGAATTGGAAACACTATAGAAAATACCCAACAATCCAGTGGTAGATGTAATAAAGTGCTGAACTTTAGTGGGACTTAAAATGGACCTGATAGAAAACTGGTTTGCAAAAATGAATATAATGATAATTATACATGTAAATTGACCTTGACATCAACAAGAAAAGCAGGCAGAATAATCCTCACATGACGTTCTGCAGAGGCCTGCAGAGTGAAGGGGACTGGCAGGCAGTCTTCGTCCGCTGCTTAAACACAATGAGCGGCAGGACAATGGCCTAAATGGCAGAATGCCATAATAGGAGTGCATGATGTCATCTGTGCGTTAGGCAGACAGGAGTGTTTATGTCGGAGTGGGTGAGAAGAGGCAGAGCCATCAGTGCTGGGCACAGAGCCTGAGTCACTGTGTGCCTTCTACACACACACACACACACACACACACACACACACACACACACACACACTTACTTTTGTGCTTGTTCCCACACACATTCTGTCTTATGCATTGTGCTACTCAGTGGTCATATACAAGACTAAACACGATTTGAAAAGTCCAGCTACAATGAGAAGGAAACAATGTGAGGATGTGAGACATACTCAGCATGTTTTACAGCTCTAAAGAACGTTTTAAGTCTTAAAAAACGTCTCCTATTAAGTCTTAAGCAAAATTTCTAAAGTTTTGAGAACCATTTAAAATTGTTTTTCCGCCATTATGGTCAACATAAATCGTAAATCGGGCCTACCGTACTGTGACACATTTCCGAGTGAATGAAGGAGGGTCTCTGGCGGACTACAGGTCGGGGTGCTGGGGCTGAGACCCGAAATGGAATTGAGTAATATTATTTCTCTTCAACTAGTACTGTACCAATTAGAAATAATTACATTTTCAGAAAAACAGTGATTTTGTCTTTTAAATGGTATATGATTTGATGTGATCAGGCACATGAACTAAGTCAATATTAGTTTGATTTGAACGTAAAATCTGTGAAAAGACTGCCCCCTATTGGTTAGGAGCGTACATTCTGAATTACTCAACAGGAGAACCTCCTAAAAACAGTGAAACTTCATGTACACTACTTTTAAAGTAGTGTACATGTCCAACTCTATTGGAATAGGATGTAAATATAAATTAAAATACATGTATAAAGTAAAGAAAGATTTTTCCTTTGTTATGTCTCACTGCATATAAAGTTGGAAAGGCTGAAAGATACATTTAAGGTCAATTATATATTTGGCCTGCTGTTACTCAGTCTTACTAGTAGAAGGATTTGTCCAGTCTAAAGAGAAACAGAGCGTTTAATTTGTTTTAAACAACATTTGAATTGTACTGGCTATGGACTCAATACAGGTCTCAACAGTCAGGGCTTCCTTGAATTTCCTGTTTTAAAAACTAAACTCTCTCATCTCTACTGATTCCTGTGAATATTCTGATTATAAGTCTGTTGTACTTATAGTCATCATTTCAAAATGAGGGACACTTGTAAGTGCTGTCAAGGGGGCCATGTAATGTAGGAACTGTGTTGCAATAAAAGAGCTGTATGCAGTATGTATAAAACACAACCTTCTAACCTTCTAACACAAACTTCTAGACTGTATCGTACATCTATATGAACTAGACTGCATGAATGATCTGTTTTGAATTCATTGTTTCTTTGATGTCCCTAAAAAACACAATATATTCACACCCAGTACGTCCATCAGTTCAGTTTACAGCACTTTAGCTGCATCCATTTGCACTGAAGAGAGTATAAAGAGTGTTTCAGCCTGGACCCTTGACTTCTTTTTGAATGAGACCCAATGCAGGGCAGCTTATCAGAACAATAACAAAATCAGCCTGTTTTACTCTAAGAGATGGTCAGAAAAAGGCATTTGATACATTTACCTACATTTATCTTACCTACCTTCAATGATACACAAACCTACATAAAAGTAGACAACAGAGAAACAAAATAAAATAAAACACAAGAAAAGTGCAGTGTATGGGCCTTTAATGCAGTCAATCTCTACATTAAGAATCTCTGATGTTCATATACTTTCCAATTAAATTAAGAAATGTGTTTTCTCTGACAGTAAAAAAGCACACCCTGCAAAGAGAAACGTGATGCAAACAGAACTGGTTTGAAAAATTAATGACTCTCAACTTTTTGACTCTCAACTTTAAGTGGTTTATCATATTAAAGAGATATTGGGGTGGCATCACTTCTAATAAATATACAGGACAGTTAATACCTGAGATCATGCATTCAACATCTCATTGGTCCATCCAAAACACATATGGCTGAGAATAAGCTGCTGAATAATGAATAATGATAATAAAATGCAACACAGCACATCATATTAACAAGAGAGGAGTTTACAGAAAAACGCTTTAACCGAGTTTCCTTGATTTTACACTGTTTAGTGTATTTTAAAAGATGAAAAGTTCATTCTTTTCATTCTTCGCAACATAACCTGTCTAAGCCCTGAAACATGTAGTAGTTGCTGTTTACACTTTTTCACATTTTATCAATGAATTCCTCAGCCACCTTTAAAGACAGATATACTCATTGGTTCAATGTTGGAATTCAGTCGTTTTGGTCGGGGTGAAGTGTAAGGGAAGCAGTCTTCTCACAGTTTGCTCCGCGTGGTGCTCCCAGTGTAAAGGTCTCGTCCACAGAAGGAGCTGTTTGTGTCGCAGAGACAGGGTGTGAGATGGTGGCGATGGGGAGTGTGTACTGGGGCTGTTCTGGGCTCACCTGTGTTCCTGTATCTCTACTGAGCACGAGCTCATCAAGACCAGCTCCCATCAGCTCACACACCCGAGGCCCGACGAAGAGGCGCACCACAGCCTGCACCTGCTGCAGCTGCCAGACACTCTCCACCACCACCAGCAGGACCACAAGCCCCAGCACCAAGTAACCTGAGGGCAGTTTAGGACTTTACCAAAGAGCTTTGATTTTTGACATACACAATATGGACAAAACTATTGGGACACACCTATTTCTCACGGTTTGGTCTAGGCCCCTTGTGAAGGAAAATCTTAATGTTCCAGCAAACCAAGACACTTTGGACAACGGCATGCTACCACCACAGTGCTGTACACAGCGTTTGGGGACGAACCTTTTCTATTCCAGCATGACTGTGTCCCAGTGCACAAAGCAAGCTTCTTAAAGACATGGTTGGCTGGATGAGTTCAGTGTGGAAGAACTTGACTGGCCCACACAGAGACCTGACCTCAACCCCATCCAACACCTTTGGGATGAACTGGAATGGAGATTGTGAGCCAGACCTTCTCGTCCAGCATCAGTGTCTGAGCTCAGAAATGCTCTGCAGAATGAATGGGAGATTCCCACAGAAACTCCAAAATCTTGTGGAGAGCCTTCCAAGAAGCTCTTATAACGGCAAAGGGAGGACCAACTTCATGTTAATGTCTATGTATTTGAGTCATCAAAGGCCTTGTTGGTGTGATCAGGTGTCCCAATACTTTTGTCTATATAGTGTATATATGAAAATCATGTAAAGGGGATGCGGCCTTGGACGACGAACAGTATAACTGCTTCTCCATGTCCTGTTCTTTCTCTCAGCAAAGGAAGGAAATGGCGGTTGGGTTTCTAAGATCTGCCAACACATTAAGAAATGAACGGAAAATAAAATGGTCATGGCTCACGATAAAATGCTAGCCCATAAATTACGGAGAGCTTTTGTAGCTCATGGAGATCAGTATCTCAAGAGGGACAAGCTTTATGTAACTGTAGAGGGGAAAAATGAATGGGCCACTCTCCACAGAGCCTCAGTTACAAGCATTAAGACTGCCGTACATCACCTGGGAGAAGTAAATGGCGACAGAGTCTTTCTTGAGGCGGGAACAAGTCGCAAGAGTGTCTCCCCTGGTTTAAGACGCTGGCTTTTCCGGAGTTTGACTTTCTCGCTTCCCACATCGTAGTCTCAGGCTGCTGTCAGCATTCCATTATGAAGCGTACGGTTGGAGATAGGGTTTGGGAGCAAGTGATTTAAGTAGTACAGAAAGAGGTTTTCCTTCAGTGGTGGCAGATAAAGTTCTGGAGACTTTCCATGCCAATATCACCTCCAACCCATATCTAAGACACTTCATTTTGCAAATCAGGAGCCTCTGCATGAATTAATGAGATGGTTCAGTCTATTACATTATCAGGAGATTCTTCAGATTTTAAAATGATTTTTTTAGAGAATCAAAGGATTTATATCTTTTATTATATCAAAGAGTTATTTCATCGAACTTTGAAACATAAAAAAAAGCCCTGAGATTTGTATTTGTTGTATTGTATTATTGGCTCTCTTAAAGTGAAATGCTTCCATTTAACAGCAACAAAGATGAAATTGCCAACCTCTTTATTTTATCTTGCTTTGATCTGTAGTACTAGCCTTGATACAGGGTGGCGGCCTAGCGGGTAGGATACTTGCCTCTGGACCAAGAGGTCATGATTTCGAATCCTACCTTCAGCACACCACCAGGGAGACTGCCCCCTGTAGTTAGGGAATGGAAGTCATTTTGGAGACAAGTATCTGCTAAATGGCGTAAAAAAAATGTAAATACAGTACACCATACTATCAGTATACTATCAGTATACTATCAGTACATTATACAATCAATACACAATCATTCACTTCCTTTTCTTAAAAGTTATATTTCCTAGAGCATAGCTTGAGGAGAGTCTGCTTTAGATGGGAGCCATAGAGGCCATTACTCAGGGCATTAAACTGCCACACAAGTGAGCACACACTTCCATTTAGAGCTCCTTCCCGAGGTCTCTCTACATCATGTTTATTTGTCCTAGCTTTACAAAGGGGGTGGGGGTGAGTCTTGATCTATGGGTGAAAAGGTTGTTTTGTAAACCTGCCATTTTCTCTCTCTCTCCTTGTGAGATCAGGTTAACCCATTCATCAATGCAGTCCCAGAGACAGAAATCCAGCTAAGCCAAAAACACAGAAGATTTGTATCTCATAAGCCGCTTAGACTTATTTATGAAATAGGGTGCCAAAAAGGATTTTTTGGCTCAATTACTTAACTTTTTTGGTACTCTCAACAATATCGCAAACACACAAATCCAAAAGTGGTCACTTCAAAGAAGCATTGTTGGTACTTTAAAATTTTTTTTTAAAGAAAATGAATGACTCTGTATACCTCCCGTTCCTATCTACATATGAGCCTGCAGTTAAACTCCAGGAACAACTTGCGGATGCATAAGCGCATTGGCATCCTCTTTGGCTCTTGCTCCACACCAGGCCAAAACTGCCGAACATGGTTAACCATAATGCCGATCAGCCATCCGGTGGTATTAAGAGCAAGGTTTATATTCTCGCAGATGCTGTGAGAGCATATTTTAAAGCCTTCAGGAAGGTTTTAAATATGCCCTGCTTTGGAAGCTTAGCACCTCTAGACCAGGGACCATTATTGCTTAGGTAACTGCAAATAAAAGGGTCTGCAGAACAGCGCTGGCGGATGTTGGTCTAAACCCATCCACTCCCAGTTGCTTCTCCACTAGTGGAATTTTGGACTGGAGGTCTCCCTTTTTATTCAGTGTCTCCAATTTTGACCTTATATGGGATGCAGATGACTTGGAGATTCTTGGAAGACCAGAGCCTGGCCACATTTAATGCACCGCATCAACCCAATGGGACACCATTTTAAGTGGATGCGTAAATCTGTATAAACACTTGGTGCTCCCATTGCTTGAGGTGGCATGGAAAGTTAAAGTGAAATGCAGCAGCCACTGGGTTTGGGCTTCCCAAGAAAACACGAGCCCCTCCTTCTGTCACCCTCTATTTAATTCACGTTTTAGTAAAGTGTGGTTTCTTGGTTAGCATGGTAACTTAACCATCTTACATTTGGTATTTGACCAAATGGAGAATTTAAGTTTAGTAATTTAATTGTTTTATTAGGAATATTTTCACTAACCATCATTTATCAATAGAAATGCACTTAACTATAACTTACTTGTGTCTAGCATTTATACTGATTATTTGTGAATATAGTATAGTGTATTTCACAGATTGTTTTATTGGATTTATTTAGACATTATATTTGACACTGTTCTTGTCTCTATGTATCTGTTCAGTCATAGGCAATTTCCTCTGGGATCAAAGTTTTCTGATTCTGGTATATATATAAATCACTGCATCACTACCTAATGGTCAGTCAAGTTTTTGTTTATATGACCCATTGCACTGAAAACTTCTCCCTCGTGAGGCTAAAGACCCTTCTGACTAGCCCACCTTCCCCAGAGGGAATGTTGGGTCAGTGCAGTCTTTGATCTTAGCACTGTTCAGCCACAGAGATAACCCAGGCATGTCCCTAATGTATTTGCTGGCACGTACTCACAGGCTTTAGAGCTGAAATTATAATGACTTATGGATTGTTTGTTGGGGGAAAAAAATGTCCAGTCCGACCCTAAAGTGGCCTGGCTGTAACTTGTGTTGCCTGATATTTTTGTCTGACATGTTCGAAAGCTGCAAATAAATGTTGAATAAATGATCCATAATAATGATTATGACTTCAATCTCAACATACGGTTATAAAACTTTGTGTCCAAAATTGTTTACTTTCAAAGGATATCTTCCATATCTTCAGAGCCCTTGCGCCCATGGGCAATATTACACTCCATTATGCCAGCAAAGGCTTTCTTCAACAGACCAAGTAAAAAAAAAAAAAGCTGTTAGTATGTGCCTCCAAAATGAGTCTGCCATGTGCAACTTTAACAACCAATTTAAGGATTTATGGAGATGTAAGTACTGTACAATGAAAAAGTTCCTGTTGTCTTGTGTCTTGGTCCATTAAGAGTGCTTGCAGGGGTTTGATGTGAGTTCTGTGTGGTAAGCTGTGGGACGTTAAGCTGCACTCCAGGGGCTGGCTGCCGTTCTAGCCGTGGTGTGGGGGGGCAGACAGGATCTGATGCAGCGAAAGAGGAACCATATCCAGGCTCTGATCCCTGATGAACATGCTGAAAAGAAATTATAGTCCGCTTAGCTTTTCTCATGCTCATAGCACTGCTTTTGGAATTGGTGCTGATGAAGCAAAATGCCAGGATTCCAGTTTTCCTGATGTTCTAAACTGGAACTTGGTTATCAGAGTGGGACTAGACAAATATTCTTACATATTGGTTATAGTCTTACGTTAGTTAGAGGACCATTTGAATATTTCACACCTCTGCAATCTCAATAGTTCGCATGGTTCAATAATAGGAATTCACTGCTATTCACTAAGTGTTCCATTTGTAGTAGCAATATAACTGCAGCATGGTATTTCTGTCCATAGTGTGCAACCAGAATATTGAAATTCCGCCTTAATTCCCTCTCCAAACAGACTCTTTCCATTGCTACAGTGATAATAAGCTCAATTTGGGAACAGTTTATCCGGGTACACAAAATCCCTTGATATTGTTTGGCCCTAGAAGACTTGAGACTAGAAGTGATTATATAGTCTGGATGATTCCATTTAAAAATGTAATCATATTTGACCAGATTATGCTGCTGCTGACTTTTGGAATTGGCGGTCATGGAGAAGGCTCAAACCGTGCACTAAAGCAGTTTTGTTACATTACTCAGAAGTGTAATAAGCTAAATTGATTTTAAGTACTTGAGTGGACTCATGTTGGTGCGTTCACTCCAGCAGTCGCTCGCGGTGGTGTGTGTTGGCTCGTGTGCGAGTGAGGTTTTCGCCATGTTTACCGAGGGCATGTGCGCCGTAATAGACTTGCATTTAGGACTTTTGACGTAAAACGTTCAGGGCCGTGAAACCCAAATAAGCCCTTGGGGCAGGGATTTGCTGGCCTGTGTTTTTCTTGGTGCTCAACGGGTGATACCCGATATGATTTATATCATCAGTCTCAGAGGCGTGTGGTTGAATCCATAACTCCGCTGTCACGGCGTGCAGTCAGCCTAATTACAGTATAAGGTAGAGGGGGCTGGCACCACACGTGCGTACCTGATACAGAGAAAGAGGGGGGCATTTTTTTTATGCACCCTGTCCTCCATTTTGTTCAATGACCTGTTGTACTTTTATATTTAGCTGCCTTGTTATGACTACCAGAATTCCTGTCGATAAACACAGAGCTTGGCGAGTTGTGTGGAGTGCAGTTTATGTCTGTGGAGAGCGCAGGGAGAGCTGTTATTATCCCATCATTTGTGTGGAAGATCTGAGGAGCAAAGCTAGAACTGCTGCCATGTAATTACACTCTGGCCACACGAAAAAATACACCGCTTCAGTGGAATTAGATCAACTCTTTCTCTTACTCTCTGTCTCTCTCTCTCTAGCACTCTTGCGCTTGCACACTCTTTCTCTCTCTCTTTGACCCTCTCTGTCTCCCTCGCTTGCTCTCTCTCTGTCTCCCTCTCTCTCGCTCTTTCTCTCTTTCGCTCTCTCGCTTTCTCTCTCTCTCTCTCCCTCATCAGACAGCCACAGCATGTTACATGTACCACACTTCCGGACTTCATTCAGTGACAAAAGTTCAGCTGCTGCTGCACCTCTTCATTACCTTCGCTCCTCTGGGCGACTGGGAAATGGAAACATTGCCGTCAAGATGCCAGGTTTTTCTCCCCCCTGTTACCAACCTCTCAGTGTAGAACCATTCCAAGTCATGGACATTCCACAGGCTGATTAGGACGGTCCCTGTCAATCACAGTGTTAAATAATATCACTTGATTTGACTGACAGTCATCTTTTTTTATTAAATATGTTGTGTGTGTGTGTATATATGCATGTATGTAAGTATGTGTGTGTATATAACTGTCAACCCTGGTCTTTATGTTTAAAAATGTATGAATTTATTAATGCATATTTTAGCAGGTTAGACGGGCGGTTGCAGGTCTTTAAAAGCCCCCTGGTGTAGCTCACGTGATATAAATCCCTCCTGAAGACTCTTCTCCACATCTCCACTTAATCACAGCTGCAGAACAAGGAGTGAGAAAATCTAAACATATGGAGATGCTCTGAACTACAAACTGTTGCTTCCTCCCACCCTATCTCCTGAAGCGTGTTTCCAGTGGCCTCACTCGTGAGCACTCACGGTGGTCCACAGGTTCTGGCAGCAATTACACAACTGATTGAATTTAGGTGTGTGGATCTCCTGGTCCTCAGGCACAGACCCCTTTGGTGTAGGTGTCTGTAGTTCAGTAGAGTGATGCTAAAACCAATATCACTCGAGCAGTGTCTCCTTCCACAGTCTTTTGATACATTGAAATGCCTTGAAATGTTAATTTCTCACCACATGTTGATTTCATTGGTCCCTTAGTGAAGTTCTTATCAGCATGACAGATAATCCCAATAATTGTTAGTTTGATTTCAATTTCAGCAGACTATAGAAATATTGTCAATGCCAATAAGGCATTTTTGAAGCAATGCCATGGAGGTTCCCTCTAGAACCTTTTAGTGTCTGGCTCTTTAAAGAATCACTTTTATAAATGAGAAATATTAGTGTGACAAACATTTTTAAAATGTCAAGAACGTTATTAGTTTTTAAGGTTTTTCTTGGAGCTCTCCAAGATAAGAACAGTTTTACATATTATTAAACATATTTATCCTTATTCTTAAAACTTTATTGTAGTATAGTATTTTATAGTAGTAGAGTAGCTGCTTATGAGGGTTTCTACCACCCAAAATGTTCATTAGCTAAAGCTCAGAATATCATTTTGGCTTTTTACTGAGGTGATAGATATGCTTATTACATGGCGATGAAAAGGCCTGTTAACGTCTATGAGCCTCAGTGGTATCCTTCTGTTTAAACAATAGCGGTTTTGTGGTCAATTTTTTTTCTTCTTGCTGTGTGTAGCCTGAGGCTACAACTGTGCACTCAAGTCCCTCTGCCTCTCTCTCTCTCTCGGGTGGGGGGGGAGCGGCTATTATGTCAACAGAGTGTCGCAAGAATAACAGGCATTAAAAGCTGGCATGAAATTACATCACCTCAGTCATTTCAAGGTTCCAACGTGGTGGGAAATTAAGTGTGTAATTTAGACCTTTGGAAATAAAGAAAAGGGGTCGAGACTACAGCGTGACATTGCACTCTTGGTGCAGGGCCATTGCCAATTACTAGGCTGGTTTAACGGCCGGCTCCAGAAGCCCACAGAGGATGTAGTTGTCGGATTTTCTTTTTCCACGGCTTACGGTCTCATGAGGGAGGGCAAAGGAATATCTTGGAATGACAATGTATCTCTAACTCACTACTGTTCAGATGGCTCCCAGTCAGCTCAACCGAGCATCCTTTTTAACCCACAGTGAAGTTTGAAAACATGACTGTCTATATTCCATAACGAAGGGTCTCCAAGTTCCCTATATTCCACGCACACTCATGAAAGGATGTCCATGAAAGGGGCATTTTGGTGGACAGCCTCTCGGTTTGTACAGGGTTAGAATGTCGGACTGAACAAAGAGAATCAGAACAGGAGCCATTTCGAATCCGGGCCGCAAGTAGATTTTGGGGCATCTGGTGGCCTGGTGGTTAGTGAGTTGTCCCTGTGATCAGAAGGCCATGAGTTTGAATCCCAACATTGCCAGGGGCACCATTGAGGAATCCTTGAGCAAAGTACCGTCCCCACACGCTACTCCCTGGGTGAAGCGTGGCTGGCTGCCCACTGCTTCACTTGGTGAATGGGTTAAATGCAGAGAGAGAATTTCACTGTGATGAGTCAGTGCCACTTTAACTTAACTTTATTAACTTTATTTTTTATAACTCTAAAAAGTGGCCTTTTGTATGCTTTTTATTTGGTGTAGTATTTTGTAATTCACTCCTCAGCCTTATCCAGTGATCAATGTTCTCTCATGTTGCTCTATGCAAATACTTCTCTCAACTATTGGGATTTTAAGGCTAATTGTTTGCATTAGCATTAGTACTATCCCACCCCCAAGTACGCAAAGAAGCAGAGTGCACCCCAGTGACTCCAGTAGGGCTTGTTGTTCCTTTTTTACCTGGCTGGCAAGGCTGGGAGGAAATGGACTTTGGTGTTCAGGTCCTTCCCACTTTCCCTCTTCCATGTCCTTGCGTTTGTTGGCCAGCGGATGTCGAGGCACCTCCAGGAGCTGTTTTTCATGCTTGTCACCCTGTTCTAAGTGCATCTGCAGACATGGTTATTGCAGCACGCTTTGGAGAGTGCTCCCTCTCTTTCAGAGCTGCTTTGTGCAGATTCCATTCGATTGCAGGCTAGCCACACCTGCGAAAGTTCAGAAAGTACAAGCCATGCTCTTTAGAGAAGTTTGGCAAGGAATGCAGTTCAAAAGTCCTTCTTATCTTTTCTCACTTTGAAGGCATATATTTTTGTTGTTAAAACTCCATAACTCCCGAATTGGAGAAAGAGAAAATTACTTTATGTGGGTCAACCTGAAGTTTTTTTATTCTCAATAAATTTGCGCCAGTTTTCTTGGTTCATTTCTCAATCTTGGTTCAAGTCTCATACAGAATATAAAAGGTAGCTGGCCTTTTCAAATTATGCTAAAAACATACAAAATATGATCAGGAGGTTTTCATATGACAGTTTCATTTGACAATTAAGTATAAAGTAATGTATAATTAGTTTAGAATAACTGTGCAAAGTGGAAACAAGCAAAGGAACATGTGCGAAGTATGAAAAACGGTTTGTAGAGTTGCTGAAGCTTCCATTTCTCTGCATGGGTTATTTGCTTCCCCCCCAAAAAACGTCCAGCAAGTGTCTCCCCCTTTATTTCACTCTTTTAATTTTATGACTCTGGCAGCCATCTCAAGACGGAATGGCCCTCAAGAGGGCAAGATGGAGTGTTAACAAGCTCCTACATTTTCGATCTGGCCAAGGGTGCGCTCGTACCCCTACCCCTCCCACCCCTGTCCCGGAGCCTGGTCTTCCCCATGGGGGAGTCTGGGGGGGTTGTGGCCTCCGCCATCACCTCCTTTACGAGCACTCGAGAGTGGCCTGCCGGTCGACGGTTGCCAGGCATGGTGCATGCTGAAAAAAGAGAATGCGCCGTGAAAGGAGGCGATTCAGGGGCCCAAACGATCGCAGGCACGCCAAGCCAAAATAATCAGATCAGCCTCTTGGCCGAGGCCTCCACACTGGCCCTTTTGTTGACCCCCCCAAACACTCATCATCCTCAACCACACTCCCTCCTCTGCCTGCTTTAGACACCCCAAACACAGGCCTGCATGAATGGTGTTTAAAGAGAAAGGACGAAGTTGTGTCGTTAGTGTTGATTACTGGCGTTTGTCTCTGGGGAAACTGCCCTGTATTTAGGATCCCTTTTATTTATTGGGAAGTGATGCATGGAAGCTGCACCTTTTATTTGGAAGTAATTGGAATTTGGATGGAGAACATTACATTTCCTAATTGATGTTAATAACCCATGTATGGACCAGGGCCTTGTATGCGACTGTGGAAATGTAAATATTAGCATTAGCTAAAATGCAGTGTGGCCTCAAGCACAGCTCGTGCTTCCTTTTGCAAACTGTGTACAATGAGGTGTGTTTGAAGAAGAGCAATCTTTCACACCTTAAATTAAGCAGCTGTTCGCTCAGGGCCATGTGACGGGGGGCTAATTCGAGCCAGTTGGACGCGAGTTATGGAGTTGTTGTGAACACTCAAACAATTAACAGCTCTGTCTTCATTTGTCAGCCCATGTGAGCATAAATCGTTTTGGTTCCCAGCCAAGTAACAGAGGTGCTCATTCATCTTAGTTCTGTCCCTCAAGAAAGAGCACCGTGCCAAAGTTAGCATGTATGTTCTCTGCTTCATTGTCTTGGGCCTTTCCAGGGAGCTGGAATCATTTTTGACATGTTTGGACAGGATTAGCAGCTTGTTCACGATCCAGAGGTGGTAAATTAAGCGTTATTAATTATTTATCTTGTTTTTATGCCGATTTGGAAGAACTTCATCTGACGTCAGCTTGAACTCACCTTGAGAAGGAAGTAAGGGTTGTTAAACTAATCCCAGTGGTACCACCTAAACAATGCAACGATAATTTGTTGTTGCAACTGCCCATTTTCTGTTTGCTTTGGCTGAATCCATTTCTTATCCATATGTTGCAAGGTAGGAGGATAAGGCGAATCTGCTTCTGCGTCCCAGTGGACAAATCACTGCTTTCGGTTCAACTCACAGTCCTAGTGGAGCCAAAGCCCTCCATCCAGCAATAACATTCCAGGCTGCTTGTAGTCTGATGACTTTGCTGTTTTATTAGAGAGCCAGCTAATTACAATGGGCTGTTTTGTTAGTGGGTCTAATGTGCTCATATAATGTGTCATGGTATGCAAAATATCATGTAATCTGGCTTGATGGAAGAGGAATGTTATGAGTTTCCCTTTCATGCCTTGTGATCCACCGAACCAAAATTCCAGATCCGATTTCTGCATTGAATTGCTGATGGGCCAAGTGCGGTTCTTAGATACTCGTGTGGTGAACCAGCTAGTCACATTAAAAAAATAAATAAATAAGGTGAACATTTAAATGGATTGCCCTGAAATATCAAACTTTGCAGTTTGCATTTGTTTCCACTCGACTGAACATCCACAAATGGATATTCTTTTATGACCGATATGGAACTATAATAATGAAGAGCACCATAAACAGTCAGGTCAGTAGAGTGGCTACTCTCAGATGGCTGATGGCCTAAATCTGATATAATGCCCAATTTTTGGATCATATACGTTTACCTTTACGGCATTTAGTAAACGCTCTTATCCAGAGCAACGTACATCAGTTATTAGTATTAGTATTGCTCTTTTTTTGTGAAGCCTCTATGTTGCTGCCCTTCGTCTTTCCTTAAGATCAATAGACTCTTTTAATGCAACGTAAAAAAGAGCTGTGTGAACGGCTGTTTTAAACATAGAGGACAGACTCTAGACTTGTAAACGACCATGCTGCACTAAATTTACAGAGTTGAAAATGGTGCCTTTCTGTGCTTGCGTGTCCAAATAAACAAGCAGAGAAAGGAAGTATTGGCTTAATGTGAAATAGCTCCCTACTGCCTATATAGTGTTCTGTAAGTTATGAAATGATGACAGGATTTGTCTGGTATGAAGTTGGGCAGACGTGGCTGACTTCCAAATACTTTTGTTGTACATATTAGGGACTGTGATGGTGCAGGAGCCTGTATTTTAATGCATATGTTATGGACTAAATAAGGAGTAGGGAGCTACTCCTGTTAGTGAGATTCAGCCTGTTAGTTTCTTTAACTGTTTGTGTGCTTGTTTATAGCAGTTTACCGGCCCTGAAGATGAATGCAGCAAAGGGCAGCAAGGTTATGCCATTTTTTTTTTTTATGGACATCTGGGTCGCATATGATGAAAAAGATTTGGGACTCTTTAACCTGTAGTGTGAAAATAAATATTTAACTGGGGACTTCGCTGGCCCTTGCCGTTTAGGTCATTTCACATTTGCAACACTACTGTTCTTAGTGAACAAGCTTCATGTCGATTATTTTCACTGCATGTCAACTTCAGTTTGAAGTTTAAGACAAATCCCAATACTCGCTCCCTTGCGTTTGCCAAATGAGGGGTGCTGCACAGTTTCACTTGTTGAGAAAACTGTAAAGGGAATGAAAATGTAATGTTTCTGTGAGCCTATTACGGATGGTATTAAATCATCATCCATGCATGACTCATATGTGCATGGCTGCATGTCTATTGTAAGTCCAGTGAAGGCCAGATTGGACCGGACAGTCTGGTGTAGCCCTCATCACTGCTACTTCATTAATGCACTAATAGCCGGGCCGGCGGCGCATTCCGTAGTGCTGCACGCTAATAGAGCGGTGTGTAATTATGTGGCCGACCTCAGCGTGGACCAGCTGCTCATGGCCTGCCAAATGTGGTTTCCTACTCATGGACCCCTGAAGCACTTTTATACGAGGCTAACTCAACTATCGTAAAGATTAGCGGAACGGAGAATAACAGTGGCATAAATCCCGACTTTCGGGTGTTGATCTTTTTTGATGTGTCTCTGAAATGGACGGGAGGGAACATGAAAAGTGAAGGGGTACGTTTTGGCTTGGCTGTTTTCAGAAACAACATGTTATTAGGACTTTAAACCGCCAGGCATGAATTACGGCCTGTCTTTGCACAAATGTAATGGTTCTCACATATTATTTATTGTCAGAAGGAAGTTGCTATTCGGTGTTTAACAAGATTGCAATTAGTTTGTGATTACATATGAGGGTCTTCCTAATCATCAGTTCTGCTGCTGTTGATGGTGATCATCCCTAAGCGAGATCACTGTTAAGTCATATTAGCAAAGTACTGCTGGCTATGAATCTTCATTTCTCCCATATTGGACATATCACTTCTGTTATCCCTTATGTTGTCTTTGTAATAAACTAAAGTGTGTTTTCGTGTGTCATTGCTTTGGGCAGTGCTGCATTGATGAGCTCATCTGTTTCTAAAGCCCCACCTTTGGCAATGCCCTTTCTCATTAATGTCACGCTCTGCAAATTCTATGCTAAGTGTCTGTATTGTAGGTAATTGTACTCCTTGTAGGCTCATTTTTATTTAACCTTTTTTTAACCAGGCAAGCCATTAAGAGCATTCTTGTTCCAGCCTGGAGCAATGACCGCCTCATCATTCAGGTTCCATCACTGTGAGCAATGTGCTCCTCAAACCAGCCTCCTGGAGCTAAAAGACCTGTTTCAGTGTTTGTTGAATGTTTATAGAGTGTCTAGTGTCTAGATTTATTTCAATAAGTTACTTTTAAACATGCACGGAAGGCCCTTCCTGTGTCGTAGGCCTGATGTCCAGGGATTCCTCTTTAGTACTAGGAATGGACGGTTCTTGTTATTTCTTCTTGAGTGAGAATCAGTGTCCGTGTCTGTCTGCTGTTAAAAAGACACAGTGGAGGAGTAGGATCTTTTCCGTCTTATCAAATTCAAACTAGCCGAATGTTGAGAACCAGTTAAAGATTAGTTGCTCGTGAAGTTTTTTTGATCATTAAATCTCTCAACACTCCCCAATAACTCAAAAGCACATTCTTGCAGATCCAAGTTGTGTCAGTAAAAAAATCGCTAACGATTGCTCTGTCTGTCTTCCGCAGTGGCCGATGTGAACCTGTCAGAGTCTGGGGAGATCGAGCCATTGGCCGAGGCCCAGAGTGGAGTCCTGCCAACAGCTGAAGGTACAGTTATACAGTCCTGAAATCAACCCACACATTCCTGTAGGCAAACGGAGTAAACGGTAATGAGGACACACTGATGCATACTGTTGTAGCACCACCCCTGCTATCAGGTCAATTCCAGGCCTCTTGTACAGGTTTAGGTGGTTCTTGGAGATTATAACCCACAGAAGTGATTAGCTTTGAATAAAGCACCAGCTCAGATAGGCCGCTGTTCCTCCCTTCTATTCTTGGCTCCTTTCTACACATACCACAAAACTAAACCTTGAGGTGAAACACGCCCCCCCCCTCCGTCCCCCACCCAGTTCAAACGTCCTTGACAGCACTGACGACTAGCAGCCCCTCAGACCCTACGCTTCCGCCGTCCAAAGGGAAATAATGACTTTGTGGATGTTAAGATGTTCTGGTTCATCACACAGACTTCAAACTGTATGGGATGGCTTTGTGACCTTTGTGAAGATCTGAATCTTTAGATATGGCTTAATGTTGCCATGTGGGTGTGAGTGTGTATGTATGCGAGCCTTTAGCCCACATAAATCATGAAGTTGGGAAAATGCACCACTTCCTCCTGCCAGGCCCATTTAATAGTAGAGCATAGAACATGGAATGTTACGCCATGTAGACTTATTTTTCTTGGCCAGGGGATGAAATGTGGTCTGGGGGCTAAAGTCGAGGGGGAGGGTTCCGACCTGTTCTAAAACAAATTATACTGGAGCTAACAACAAAGGAAGGATATCACTAGTTTACATCTTAAAAACTCCATAACTTAATCCTCATGCACTTACTTCAGTCCCCATTGAGATGATAAGTAATCTCAAATGGACATTATGGGATGTCTAACACTGTATGACATACTGTTATCTAATAAATGGATAAATGTGCACTGCGTCACTGAAAACAAGAGAAGCAGCTATTATGGAGTCAGAGTTCTGTCTGTCTGAATGTTCATTTTTGTAGCATTATGTCATCCTATCTATTTTTTAAAAATTATTTCTGAACTCCACACAGCTTGAGACAAGTGTGGGATGATTTAGGCCAGTGGTCACCGACCCTCCTCCTGGAGATTTACTTTTCTATCATTTTTAACTCTAACCTGCATTTAACATGGAGCCTCATACCCCTTACATAACTTTAATCAGGCACATCTGGAGAAGTTCGTTAGTAGGTGTTGCAGATTGTGGCTGGAACTTCTCAGGAAGGTCGATCTGGTGACCAGCATAAAGTTTGCACCATGCTAATTAATGCCTAGAACATGGATTACCAACTCCGGTCCTGGAGGGCCGTGGTCCAGCACGTTTTGGTGATTTCCCTAATTGTCAGGTTTAATGAATGTGTTTGAGGAGTACCACCATCAAACTGTGCTGGACACCGGCCCTCCAGGAATCCCTTGGTAATCCCTGGCCTAGAAGCATCCGTCAGATATGTTAGCTTTATAGCTCCAATGCAAATTTAATAAAGCAATCTCAGGAACCTGCCTTGTCAGGTTAGCCTTGTCGATCCATAATCTCTTAAAATAAGCATGTAGCTGATTGGGGGGGGGGGATTCATGTACTTTTTTGCTTTAAAATAAAGTTTGATCCTCATTGAGGCCTATTTTTTGAGGATTAACAGGGCTCTAGGTTGTTCCTGGATTGTTTGAGTTAGAGGCCTTGAAGGCAGGGTTGGTACTCTGGTGTCTGTATAAATTTGAAATTATTGGCATTTTGACACGTTCTAGAAAAACAGACCAGGAGGAAGAAAAGCCACACACTGAGGAGTGAGGTCATATTTTAGAAAAACACAGTGCAGTATTTCAATGGAAACCGATGCTAATGAAACACAGTAATAATAATCGAACACTCTGTCTTGTGCCGTATAACGTCTGAGCTTTGTTGCTTTAGTGTGTAAGTGTGCCTCTGTCATCGCTCTGCGTTCTGTACGTCTGATTCATTGGCACCCAGTTGTGTCTTTATAGTTGCTAAATGTATTTGTGTGATGGTTTTGGCCGCCCTGCTTTCATTACACATTTTGCAAGGCCATTTACACAGCTGAGTGTGTGTTGGCCCTGTGTAGGGAGGTGGCATATGCTCAAAGAGGCAGCAGTGTCAAGTGATTTATTTCCCTTGAACGCACAGAATCAATCAGACTTTCTGGCCCTGATACTCGACACCCCGGTGCTGGAGATCTGACCAAGTCCAGGTAGTTGGCTTTTGACCAGTATTGATGATGGATAAATACCCTGCGGGTTCCTAAATCAGGCCCTGTTTCAGGAGTGCGGGGCTTAACAGCTGGAAATGTATTTCGTTTCAGGGCCCTGAGGGACGGAAACATTCGTAAGTTATCTATACAAATGTATTTTTCATGCATGTTTGCGTTTCGTTGGACGCGAAGGAATGTGTTTGTGCGAGTGCACTTCTGATGCTTTTCAGGTCAACTGCCATGACTTCAGCACTGTGGGTTGGCAAAGCACCATTCAAAAGTTCAGGAACCATGGAATCAATGTTTTCAATCATATAAAACCAATTTTTTGCTGATCAATATGTGAAATTATTGTGATATTATATTATTGCACACTTTCACTGGGTTTTCCAAAACATCTGTGTTTTTCATTTTTGCATGAATTATGTCCAGTAATATTAATATTAGGAATATTGTTGTAATGTTAGCATTACTAATAATATTAGTATTAATATTGCTGTAACAGTAATATTCTTACTCAGAAAACATCACAGCACCTAGAATTAACTTAATAAATTTAACATCCAGAATCCCTTGTTTCCTCATAGTGACAAAAGCAGATACCATAACAACTTATCATTACCTAAAATATAGTTTATTAATTATAACTTAATATCTTCATGTTCCAAAACATGAAATATTGGATATGAAATGCCAGTATATAGTGTTCATTATATAACGTACATTGTACATATTACTGCAAATAGTAAATGTTGTGAAATGGACCGCTGGTTCCCATGACGACAGCTTGAAGAAATCTGATTGGGTAAGGCCTGTGTGCCAGATTCTGGACAAAGACGAGGAGAGGCAGAGTGACCTGAATGAGAAAATGTTTAAAGGGAAAGGGATTTGAGGGAGAGTTTGTGACGAACACGTAAAGCAGAGAGAAACATGAGAAAGACAGGGGGAGAAGATGGAATCTGTTCCAAATGGCTGGCTTGGAAGCTTTAATTAAGCATGGAGGTGGTGACATCATCGGTGAGCGCTGCTCTGTGGTGATGGGCACCGCTCGCAGAGTTTCCATTGCGTCAGGTCTGAGGCTGTCTCAAGCCACTGCAGCACAGCCATTTTAAGCAGCCTCTGGTGCAGTCAGCGGCCTGGCTGTGTGATCCACAAGCATTCCTGTGCTGATTCAGTTGACTGTAATTTGCAGCGGAGCGACCGAGGTGAAAGTGAAGCTAAATGTGTCTCTACTGGCATTCTTCAAATGAATCATAAAACTGAATGGTGAAAGCCACTGGCTATGTAGAGCCCAAATATGCAGCCTCACAGAGTTGCTGCTTATTATCAGTTTAACCCCTTAAACTCCAGGCTTACTAATGAGTTCTTGATGTTAAGACTGCTTCTTCAGTACTCAGGGTGGGCAATAGGGGGACATATGACATCATGGCACTTAAACAATTTTTTTAAAATGAAAGTTTAATTAAATACACCAGCAAAACAGCAGCATTTCATTTAACACTAGGAAAACACTGAGCACAATGAGGTTTTATAAGAATATTTAAATAAGATAATGGCATAATTTGCTGACATGCCATTACCTCGGCTTTTTCATGTATGCAGTTTTCAGGAAGTACAGACACAATCCCTGTAGTCAGAAAAGCCACTTGCGATTTAATTTATCCCAGTTATGATAATGTATCATCTAGGGATGAAATTCAGATCTTGTTCTTTGCCAGCAGATAATTGCTTAAAAAGCACTGGACAGATCTTTAGATTAAATCTGTAATTTGATCCATTTATTATTATACACCAGAATAGCAAAAAAAATGATTGCTGCTATGATAAAATGTCAGTATTTTAGACTAATTTTACTGTCATTTTTGTATCTAATATTATGGATTAATGCTAATTCAAGGCAATTAAGTCAGTTTCTACATTTCATACATTTTTGTCTAAGTCGATATCAGTGGATATGTGCACAAATATATCATACTGACTTATAATATTGGTGCATCCCTAACATCCCACTGCCATCTTCTTATAACTACTGTAATTTAGGGCTGACTGGATTGGGGAAAGTCTCTCACTATGCCTTTTCTGATCAGTCGTGTGACTGCGTTTTTAAATTGTTTTTACATAATTTAAGGCCCAGGACACCAGAATGTCCACCTCTATAGCTGGAGGCTTGACTGCCAGTCAGGTGGGTTAGACCAGAAGCAACCAAACACCATCTACAGGCAGTTCCTAAGGTGTTGTGCCTATGTAGTTCATTCCTTTAAACATTGTGAATACAATAATCCTCCAGTTTTCCGCGGGTCAGGAGTCGCGGATTCAGTCACGCAGAATTTTTTTTTTTTTTTTTTGAAAACTGAACTCACTTTTATGCAGAAATCCCCACAATAACGCAGAAACTGCAAATATCCTCCCCCTTTTTTTGCTTTTTTGTGGCAATAAATATATATTTTTTTTCTGGGTGTTTTCACACAAGGGGACCCGTTCACCTCGCCGCGGTGTCCCAATACTTTTGTCCCGCGACCTTCCGAGTTGCATATCTCAGCAGGGAAAGCACTCAGACACTTCACAGTTCGGAAGATCTCCAGGACACCTTTCCAACGAGCCCTCATTTGCATTTTTAGCCAGAATAGATCAGGTTTTATTCTCTGAAAGCCGGGTGTCCCAATACTTTTGTCACGCAACCTTCCGAGTTGCATTTCTCTGCAGGGAATTTAAATTAAAAGATGGGTTTACCTTAAGAAGAGGCGAATACGTGTTTGCCTTTTCATTTTCTTTGAGGGTAATGCATTAAACTGAATTTAAAATGAAATTAAATTGTTCTGGGAGCATGTTTGGGGGCATATTTAGGGTTTACACTATAAAAATAGGCATTTTTAGGCTTTTTCTTTTTTAAACCAAAACACAATGACGCGGTTTTTCCACTTAACGCGGGCGCTCTTGGAACGTAACCCCCGTGAAAAGCGAGGGATTACTGTATATAGACTATGTTAATAAACTAATACTTCATGAGCCTTAATTTGCAATTTCTATATAAAAATGATTGACTTTATTCACTGGTGATGAGAGTGTGGCGTTGAATTAAAGGGTGCAGTTTAAGTGTGTTAAATCTTTCGCCTCATGCTTTTGGGTGTGCCAGCACTTTCTCTTCAGGCTTTTATAAAGGCAGTAAACAGGTCTGGTCTGGCCTGGGACCTAAGAATGTTGACCCAGCACACGTTGCATTTCCATTGCAACTAGGGGCTGTATTCGATGAGATCAGGAGTGCTCATCTAGGTCTGGATTTCTTTCTTGTTTATTTTAGATTATCTTACAGACTAGCACAGATCCCAGATCAGCAGTGATTTATAATAGGTCCTGCTCTGTTTTTACCACAACAGGGGACACCAGCCACCAGGCAGTACTACAGCACTGCTTGGCCAAGCTTGGTCCACTTAAGTGCCTCCAACACATTTTAGCTTGTGCCAAGATGATCTCTTCATGGTACCTTTTAAGGGTACATATCATGCCATCCTCTGGCTGAAACGCAGCACGTCAGTGCTTGTCCTCTGCCCTGGTCAAAGTAGAAGGAGACTCTTTGACTCTTCTGACTGGTGAACATTAAAACTGGCTTGCTGTGATACATTCATTGTTTAAAAGGGTAATTAAGATCCAAAATCTTTATGAATGTATGACAGGGAGCCTGGTTTGCATGATAAATAACATATCGGGCTGAGTGCAGCAGGAATGCTCACACACACAATTAACTAATATTGATAGTCCTGTGCAGCTTCACAAGTTAAGATAATGAGTAGGGTTTTTTTTTTACAATGAAGGATTGATTAGTTTAGCCAGATAACTTAAGCCCAAAGTCAAGCTTATCTAAGCTATTGGAGTTTGGGTTTAGATTATTTGGCTAACTGCGTTGTGAAATATCACCCAGGAAACTGTTTAAAGTAAAGAGTAGTGTGCTATTAAATAGATCATGGGAAGTCAGCCTTCTTCACACTGTATGACCATACACATATAACTAGTAAATAACTATACACATGTGTTTTGAATAACTAGTAAAGAACTATAGCCATGTGTTTCGAATGCTATTTGAATACTTATTGCTCAAAATATATAACTGAAATAAATACATGACCATATATTTCAGTGACCTCGAGTTTGAACTCCTGACACTCTTGAGAACGATGTGACCCCCATGACCCCCAGCTCATTCTTATGACTCAGTTTATCTGTGTTTGTTCCAATCAGCATTTGTGAGTCAGCCAACAACTCTCTGGTCCTCAGGGGAGGAAAACATCAAAGCAATTGGATTATTTGGAATATTCTTCCAAATATCTTGGCCTTCCCTTGGCTCGCTAACTGCAGGCGTTTCTGATTTGCTCTGTGCTGCTCCTGAGTCAAGGCTTGGCAGCAGGTGATAGCCAGTCGTGCCTGTTTGCCAAGTACAGTTTGTCCCAGTCTGCAGCGTTCGCTGCCCTGTTGATGCCCCCTCATCGGCACGCTGCGTATAATCAGGGTGCTCGGTTTGATGGGACGCTGCACTCAGTGCTTGTGAAACAATGGGCTAGTGTTGCACCAGTTTTCTACCTCGCATCTGAACTTCTGCAGCGTGTCTTAGCATGCTAACGCTAGCCTGCCGTTGCCCTCAGGTGGTCTTGTGCCTCTGGTCTCGTATCGAAAGTGTGTGCACTACAGTGTGCCATTTACTGTTGTGGAAGTGAGCGCACGTGTGTGTGTGTGTGTGTGTGTGTGTGTGTGTGTGTGAGCTGTGGGCCTCATCAAAGCAGCTCATCTCGTCTCTAACTGAGCGTGCCATCTCTCAGCCACACTGAAGAGAGATGTAACCTGTAAGAACCTGCCCGCAACCCGGCGTGTATCTCTTTCTCTCACTCTCTCTCTCTATCTCTCTTGCCCTGTTTCGCTAGCTTTATTGGTCTCTTGCTCGCTGTCTCGCTCTCATTTATTCTCTTCCTTGTCCTTTCCCCTCTTATTTCTCTTTTTTTTTTCTTTTTCTCTTATTCATGCTCTTTGTTTCTCTCTCTCTCTCCCTCCCTATCTCTCTTTTACTTTATTGCTTTCTTTCTCTTTCTTTCCTACCTTCTGTTTCTCTCTCGCTTTGTTTCTGTCTTGCTTTCCTTCCTTCCTTCTTTTTGTTTCTCTGTCTCTCTCACTTTCTCTCTCTCTCTTTCTCCCTCACTCTGTCTCTCTCTCCTGTTTTGTTTTACTCGCTTTATGCTCTCTCCCTCCCTCTCTTTTCTCTCCTTTGTCCTAAGATGTGGATCCTCTGGGTTAAAATGATGCACACCTTGTCAACAGTCCCCTGTTATCAAGACATTAGTGATTTTTTTTCTCCCTCTTCATCCTTTGTGCAACTCAGGTAAACACAGCCATTAAAGGATTTATGCTCATTGAGCCTGGGTTCCACTTCCTTTGTCGGAAGTGTGACTGGCAGTGGCGTAAAAAGCATCCGCTTTCATTAGAACTGAAATGGACTGAAGCAGTAGGATTTGGGCCTTTTTTAAGTGGTAGAACCTGGGCTTCTTGACTGGTACACTGCTGCACTATGTGGAAAAATTCTGGTTTTGGGGTGGATAATGTAAAATAATCTGGCCAAAAGATTAGACTGTTACATTTTGACCTTTTCTGGTTTCCATGAATGCATGTGTTCATCACAGCTCCCACAGAAACACTTATCTAGTGATTGGTCAAGGTGCTCACAACAGAAAAAAAACCTGTGATCAGTTAAAAGGCCCATTTTCATACTGTAGCTTGGTGTGATTTAGTATTTTAAAAGTAAATGTCACCATAAAGATTAACGTATGATATACATATATATTGTGCAGCCCTGGCAAGAGGACTACCATTTATGGTTATTGTTTTTGTCAGCCTCATGCTTTGCCTTGCGGGTAAGGCCAGCCGCAGGGTGGACAGACATGAGGTCAGTTTGCACTGGGGGCTGGTGGGAAAGGCTCTGAGTGGCAGAGTGGGCCTTGTGTCTGGGTGATAAGCTGGAGCTCTGGCGCTCAGGTCTGAGAGTGTGTTTATTTGAGCTTTGTCTGGCTCCTCACACGTTCTGAGGTCACACCTTTCACACACTGAGACTGACCAGAGCTTGTCATCCATCCATCTCTTGGTCTCTCTCTCTCTCTCTCTCTCTCTCTCTCTCTCTCTCTCTCTCTCTCTCTCTCTCTCTCTCTCTCTCTCTCTC
>JBBPCY010000035.1:4000499-4027088 GCA_037974405.1 Brachyalestes nurse
AAACACACACAAACATACACACACAAAAACACAAAGAAATACAAAAAAAAACAAACACACACACACACACACACACACACACACACACACACACACAGCTGTGTCTGCCCGGTGTGTTTATAAGCACTGTGACAAATCCCGGCTGTTTTCACAGCCCCAAAAAAACACCGGGCCATTTTCACAGTGTGTGACGAGGCCTCACGCGCCGCAATTAACACACGACCCTCAGAACCAGCTGCCGGACCACCAGCACACAAACAAGCACAACCACAACCACAAGCACAACCACAACCACCCCGCGAACACAACCACAGACAACCACAACCACAAACGCACACACAGACACAACCACAGACACAACACCAAACAGAACAACTAAAAGCACCACAACCACAAACACACCCACAGCCATGAACAGAAGCACAAACACGACCACAAACACGACCACAAACACGACCACACCAGGAGTCTAGTCAGAAACACTGCACCTCCAGCTGTTCTTCTGGACACAAAGAGTTAAAGAGAGTCACAGCTGATTTATGGCACTTAAACTAATAAAGTTGAATTTAACCATGTAGTGCCTGATATTTTCTAACAATGAACATCATAAAAAAAGCTACATTTTCTTAAATGTTAAACTGTGTAATAGACTGTCCAGAATTATTATTATTATATATGTGTGTGCATGTGTGGGTGTTTAATGTGTAGCCATTGTGTATCTCTTTATCCCTCTCACACACACACACACACACACACACACACACACACACACACACACACACACACACACACACACACACACACGTAGCATTCCCCAGCTCTGCACTAATGTGTCATCTCTCACTCTTCTGTGAGCAGTAGGAGAAAGCTGTGACCGGCACAGGCTCAAGAATCTCCTGAATGCTAAAGCTTCGACCGTACAACCACAGCTTTTCTCCTCCTTCTGTGAAGTATGAAAACAGATTTCAGACACTTTACGTAATAGCTCAGCGAGAAAGTTGTGCTAGGCCACTGCCTAGTAAAACACGTGATGCAATATCCTTCATTAAGGATAAGATTTTACTGCCCTAACGTAGATTAGGTTGTTCTAGCAGCATGGCTGTTGAGCTGCAATGGTTGAACGGCACTGTGTGCTGCTGTAGCACGCAGAATTGACGCCTATACAAAACACTGCCTCTGTTTTGGTAGACATTTTGGGCCATGCTCAAACTATGGCATTAGGTTTTGGACGTCAGAGAAATCACTCAAATCTGAGGTAAAGTTTAACGTCCATCTAAACAGCCTCAAGCTAAGCAGCTACAGACCCTATGGTCTCGGACAGTAAGTATCAGATTATATTTGCGATTATATTTTTTCTTATTTGATGGATTGCCTCGTGGTTGGGGAGTTGCGATCAGAAGGTTGTGGGTTCGAATCCCAGGACTACTAGTGCTGCCACTGAGGTACCCTTGAGCAAAGTACCCCACACACTGCTCTCCAGGCTCTGTGTTCCTGGCTGCACACTAGGGCTGGGAATCTTTAGGCACCTCATGATTCGATTCGATTACGATTCAGAGGGCTGCGACTTGTTTATAAAATGATTATTGATGCATCTTTCTCCCCCCTCACCTTGGTACTTTCAAAGCAAAGCATGAACCAAAATTAATTTACTTCCAATTTCTTTTATTATCAAAACAATCAGCTGTGTAAGTCTTCAAACAGAAAAAAATATATATACTGAAGTCACAGCTTTGACACATAAATAATGCTTGTGGACCTCAGCTTATTTTGAACAACATAAAAAATTGATCTTATTGATCTTATGCAAAACTAAGTAATGAAGAGTCCAAGACCTGTTACTTCAGCAAAAGTCTAGAATATTGTATAGAATATCTCTGACAAAAAAACCCAAAATCTATGAATAAATACATAAAATAGAACAGAATATTCTGTACCAGCAGCTCAAATGACTCAAATGAGTCAAAGACTTAACATTTCAAACAATACCTTAAGCACATCCTTGTAATTATATCTTGTAATTTGACTAGTTTTTTCCGAGTTCGGTGGAAACTGACATCGCTTGCTCAGTGGTCCTCTGGTTAGCGGTGGCAGCTACCACCAGCTGTTTTCTTCACTTTTTTTTCGTTCCTGAACATTGCATTGGTAATTAACATCAACAAACAAATTTTTAAATCGATTCAGAATCTTTCATTTCCGCATCACGATGCATCTAAAAATAGATTTTATTTCCCACCCCTACTGCACACTGCTTCACTTGATGAATCGGTTAAATGCAGAGAACAATTCCATGCTGTTCACACTGTTCTGTGGTGTGTTCACATATGACAAATGGACACTTTACAATTACACTTTACACAGTTGTCCTCTCTTGGACTCTCGGCCATCTCGGCCCCAGCGATTAAACTTGCGATCTCCCAGTAAAGTAGATTTTTTTATTGCTTTAAAGCTTTTTAGTGACTTGCTTTTGACTCCCACTCCCTTCATCCTTGTGTTTCTTGATTAATGACCAGTGACACTCTTTCCTAAATGAGTAATTGCTATGCTGTTTTACAGCAAACACAAAAGGCACCGATTCAAGTTACTGTGGCTATTCTCTTCCCGCAGGTCATCCGTTTTGTCCATTCCATGTTTGTCATAGTTGTCAGAGAGCTCTAACAATGAGCACAGCCTCTGAGAGAGAGATGTCTTACAAAAATATCTATTAAAAAAACAGTACTGTAGGTCTGCCAAAACCAACAGAACCTTCCCTGATGCTCCTCGTTCACCCTGCAGCCATCAGGCTGGGGCTTTTCAGAGGAAAGTGTTTGTTTCAGAGACTGAAGAAAAAAAAATCTGCAGTTACGTGATCCAGATGTGGGGGATCAGGCTCTTTCTGCATTCAGACATTTGTGAGTGATCAGACCCTCAAAAGCAGGGTCAGCACTGTGGCCACTGACTTCCAACTGACTGCTCAATCTGAGATTTTTTGGCGTTAATTACATCTGAAAGAGAGAGAGGAGAGAAACGCAAACACAGAATTGCAAACCGAATTCAACAAGTTAGGACTGCATCGATTCTGGAATGTTCAATTATTTTGCCTGATCTTTTTCACTAAAAAAAAGTCATTTTAAACAAAAACAAGAATCATGTATTATTTTTTTAACTGTTAATTGTTTTAATGTGTTAGTAGTTCCTCTAGTTATGCAGCTAAATGTGAAAGTATTGGCACCCATGGTTAGATGACATGTTTTGTTCATTAAGTGAGAATAAGTACACAACCTCCACAGAGAACACACAGTTCTACGCATGTTTGTACATAATTACTGTTGATTATAGTTTAACTTACTAGGATGAAACATAAAAGATTAAACGTGGCTGGCGCAACAGTTAAGGCACATTATATCTATTGTTTTATCTATTTTTCTTTGTTCCCCAGTATGTTAAATAAGCAAATAGAAATTCGTAATACGATTATAAAATGGCATGCATATCATGTAGATGTTAACATATTTCACACAGAACATAAGTAGAACATGTCTTTTGACTAGGGGTGTTCAAACTTTTACATACAGCTATATTCATCTTGAAATTTGTGAATTTTTATACATCAAGAGTCTTGATCTATGCCCTTTTTACCCCTATCCTCAGGCAACTACCTAAAGTTTGTGGAGCCGCCGAGCAACATGACGGTAATGCAGGGCCAGACGGCCACGCTTCACTGTAAGGTAGAAGGTCACCCGCGGCCCTCCATCCGCTGGCTAAAGAACGACGCCCCCGTGGTGCAGGAGCAGGGCCGCATCTTCATCCGCAAAACAGAGTTCGGCTCTAAACTCCGCATCCAAGATCTGGACACCACAGACACCGGCTACTACCAGTGCGTCGCCTCCAACGCTTTCAAATCCATCTCCGCCACCGGCGTGCTCTATGTGCGACTAGGTAAGAGCTCATAGGTCTGCAGTAACGATCACTGGTCCCCCATTAGTGGTCTTGTATTTCATTTAATTACTTTTCACTCATGGCTACCTAAAACATGAGGAGAAATACTGTGGAAATGGTGGATTTTTAACTGTTAGTGCCTCATTTTGTTCATAAGAGATTGTTTTGTTAGAATTTGAATGGGATGGTTATTGTTGGGTAGTTTGGTTTTGCAGTCAGCTTTAAATTTTTTACAGTTTTTCCATTTTCCATGACCTCAGAACAGAAATAATCATGCATAGATTGTGAACGTAATACATTTGTAACTAATGATGTAATTCATTATATAAATACTATAAATCCTGTAACATAAATTGAATGTAAAGCAGTGATGGTATGGACCATCTATGGACTCTTCCCCCCCGGAAGAGATACTTTTAGCAGCATGACCACACAAAATGTGAGTGTGTGCTTTTTCAGGGTAGATTTGTAGGATCAGAGCAGATTCTGTCTGTCTTCTCGCTGAAAAGTGATCCAGCATGAGTTTATGCTGGTATCAGGGCTTGATACTCATGCATACAGATATGCAATCTCTTAGTGTTCCTAACGATTCCTAACGCTAGATTGTATTTTTCATTACAAGGTAAAGGTAAGTGTCAAATAGCAAATGAGTGATGATGCTGTTGAACAAGCAAACATTTTGCCTTCAGAATTCCTGTGGTCAGGATGCCAATACAAAGGTCTCTCAGACTCTCGCTGCCCAGGTATAAAATGTTCTTTTAGCCCATCACATTTGGGGTCACAATAACCATATTCTCCTCGGCACTGTTGAATGTCAACATCATAGGTCCAGTGTTTTCTTTCCTGTCTGCTTGTTTTAGGTTATTATACTGGGAGCCTATTGGCCCGTAGGCTGAACTAAAGCAGCACTGTGTTCAGAACCATGTGCACAAAATCTCTGCTGGGCATCGCACTGGATTTATGGTAGGGCACCGGTATAAATCTCTGAGTCTGTCCATTAGGGCTCCACTTTAGAAACAACTTCCCACTGTTTTGGCCAAAATGGGCCTTTAAGAGGGCGAAAAACTCTATTGTGTGCACATGGTAAATTCTCCAGTAGAAGCAGATTCCCGTATATTACACCATGTTCCTGACAGCTTTAGGAGCACGCTCTAGTGAAAGTACGCCTCCCGCCTCCCAGCAAAGTCATCTTAACGTAATAACGTTGTTATTTTCCCTGCACTGGAGCGGCAGATTAGGCCTAGTGAAAACATTAGGTGGCTCTCAAAGGGGAGATCAGACTGTACAGACTTCGGAGGATGAAAGAGTTCGTCCTGACACGAGCAGTTCATCTTTCTGTCCCGGATCAGATGCTACATGTGATGCAGGGTTGCATTATGGTGCCTTCACGATGAAAGCCCTGGTCATTTTCTCTCCGAGAGGGCAGTGGAGGGTTGCCAAATGGCTGTCGAAGTTCTAGCAGGACACAGAGTCTGTTTTCTTTTTTTTTTTTTAAACTTGCATGCCCCTGCAGTCTGTGTCTTGCTTGACTAAGACAGATGCGGAATTTGAAAACAGATGGAGACGGTCGGCTTCAGATCTGTTGAATTACTTAAAATGCAGGTGTGCGTGTGTGTGATCTTCTCTTTTCTTTCTCTTCTATTTTTTTTTTTTTTTTTTTTTACAGGCCAGTCTCCGACCCATGGCCCAGATGATGCGTAAGTTTTACAAGTTTTTAATTATTCATTACAGTTTTTCTTTCTTTATTCTTGCTTTCTCTGTTTATTCATTATTGTTTTTATTACATTTATTCGATGTCACCTTTGGTTATTTTCTGAATGTATTTGTTCTGAATTTTGGAAGATTTACAGTCAGCTACTTAATTATTTGCACCCTTGATAAAGATGGGGGTGGGTCATGGGGGAAAAAAAGGTCTGTGGTTAATTAGCTCAATCTCACACTGAAAATATGAGAGAAATCTCATCTAAGGAACCAAAAGCCTTATCATAAAATATGGTTTTAAACTGAACCACATGTCAATTATTTTTACAATTATTGGCACCCCTCAAAATTCTTATGGATGAAATTCTTTCATCTAATCACAAACATAAGTGCCTGGAGTACCTGGAGTGCTACTGGAACTTTGACTGGAACTGAGTTCAAAACTAAGCTTTCTGGCTGCACTCAAGGGGGGTTTGGCATAAATTGAATAGTGCACTGAATAGTAAAGAGCCTCATCTCCACTGTTATGTGTAGTGGAGGATCTGGGATGTTTTTGGGCTGTCTTGTTAAGATACGTGACACCATGGAAAAAAAAAAAGCTACAACTGGGCTGCCAGATCTTCCAGCAGGACAATCATCGAAACATGTCTAAATCCACACAAAATGGGTGTGGTTTAAAGTAAAGTGGCCCCTTATAGTCAAATGTGAACACACCTCAGCACAGCACACAGTTTGAACAATGTGAGATTCTCTCTCTGCCTTTAACTTATTCACCAAGTGAGATGGGCTGTCACAAACGGAGGGGTGACCTGGGAGCAGTGTGTGGGGACGGTACCTTGCTCACCTCAGTGGTGCCACTAGCAGTGCTGGGATTCAAACCCACAACCTTCTGATCGCAGGGGCAACTCCATAACCACTAGGCTACCACTAGGTTAAAGGTAGTCTTCATTAGATCGGGTTTTAATCTCTACTTTAAAGATTAGATTTTCTTTGAAAAGACATAATATAATTAAAAAAAAAATTATTATTATTTTTTTTTTATCCACTTGTTTTTATCCCTGTGCTCCAAAAAAATTGCCAAATGGACTTTTAACAATTGTTTGGAAAACTGTCAGATCATCATTTAAATCCTGCTCTTTATATCACGGAGAACACTTTGATGAACTGAATGAAGAATTAGCACATAGCAGCTTTGGATGAGCAGTGTGCATTTACCTTTTTACTGGCTTTCTTCTTACTTCTAAATGCACAATCCTGTGGTGAATTAGTCACACTTTAATAGAGAGATTCCTCCTCCAGAGAGACACATGCTGGCGTTAAAGAGCTGATTCATCACATTTCCAGTCAGGGGTGACCAGGCGTCTCCAGACACCTGGATCTGTCCTCATCTCACACAGCTGATCCCTGCTTACGCCAAAAAAAGGAACGTTAATAAGTGAGAGTAGTAATGATTTCGTTCTCTTATATTGCTGTTTGTTTAAGCAGTTTTTTTACTATGAACTTCTTAAGTGAAGAGCAAAGCAGCGACAACCCCATTCAGAGCACTTGGAGGAGAGATTAAAAGCCATGCTGAGTCAAGGGCAGGAAGCTTACTCAGAAATTTGCAGTTGAGCAAACATCATGACATCACTCTTTTTGTTCCTGCGCTTTTTTTTCTTCTGAGAGCTCAGCTTTATGGGCATTGGTCTCCCAAAGCTCCTTAAGCTTTCACTATGCTTCAGATTCTCACCTCCTCTTCTTCCTTTATTTTATATTTTGTCTGTCTTCGTCCTCCGCCTCCTTTGCCTCAGCAAACCTTGTTTGGTTTGGCCGTGAAAGCCATGGAGAATGAGACCAAGGTGCGTTAGCAGTGAAAGAACCTCCGTAGCTGCTGTGTGCGGCCGAGGCTGGAGCTGGACCCCGAGCTCCATCAGCAACAAAGAGCCTTTCTCACTCCGAGCAGGCTTTGCCTTAATTTCCCTGAGAACCTGCGAGCTGGCAGTCACCCTCGGCTGGGGAAAGAAAGCATGAGGCGAGGTCCTAATTGTCCCTTTCCCAACTTTTAAATAAATACTACCACGTCTGAGAGGACATTCAGCGAGCTCTAAATACACCCTTAAAAATAAGGGGCCCACAAATGGCAGTGTGGAGCAAAGCCAAAGAAGAACCGCTCCGGTCACCTAAAGGATCCTTCAGTGACCGGATCATTAGAGAACCATTTTTGTAAATGAGATGTGTGCGTGTGAAGAACATTTTTAAACCTGTTGGAGCGCCATATTTAAACCATTTTCATCCAGATGTGCTTTTGAAAGACTGAAATGGTATAACACACTTCATATTACTGTTAATAAAAAAAGTGGACTTCATATTTGATCAGAGAGTTTTTGGTCTTTCAGTTTGTCCATTAATAGAACCTTGACCTTCTGGTTCTGTGATCTTTTTTGTTCTGATGCATGCTGCTGGTGCAGTGGGGTATTGAAAGTAAGATATTGACAGTAAAAATGAAGAAATGTTCAGTATTCTGCATTATTGCTTGGTAAGTATACCACTTTTAAGCAAATTTGTGAAATGTAAACACCTTAGTACAAGTAGGAGATTTTATTTCTGATCTCTTCCGATGAAGAGAGTGCAAAACTTTACCATGTCAGCTCAAGTGCATGCTGTATCATGGTGTGGGTATAACAGAAAATGTATCAAATTAAAAAAAGGCTGCAAAACAAGCATTTTTCTGGTGGTCCCAGACTAAGTGTGTAGGAAGCGTTATATTATGCCATGTATTCCTTCACATCTAAAAGCCAATGGGTTGCTCTCTGGCATTTAAATACACAAACACTTCTTTAGGTGCTGCCTTCCTCATGACGGTCACTGTGTTCAAGTTGAGAGATGTTCTTCAGCCACAGCTCTTCTACAATGAGCATGTTTGGCCAGAAAACTGAATTTGCACAATTTACAAACACTGCATTCCCACTTACACATGCACACAGGGATACACTCACAAGACAACTGATAAAGTGAAAGAAGCACTGGCCTGTGTGTGTGTGTTGGTGATAAGTGCTATTTCCATGATATCTAACATCCCCCAGGCAGCTCCAGTTCATAGTCTCAGGTCACCGGGACTGATTAGAACAGTTTAGAGCAGTGCTGTAAATTCCTTTCGGCAGGAATGCTTTTGTCTGACTATCTATTGCCTTTTTCCCCTGAATCACCACTGCCCTGCAGAGACCCTGCTGCTTATGGCCCTGTGTGTGTGTGTGTGTGTGTGCGCGTGCCCACGTTTTTTGTACATTGTACAGGAAAAACAGAGCTCATCTACAATGCCATTCATTCCCTGGCATGTTTACGGTGTCCTGACATTGCATAAAAATGACCGTAACTCGTAAAACGGGCCTGGAAACCTAGTACACAGCTTAGTAAGGATGTCATTGGCTTCTTCCACTTTGGCTCCCGTTTTATTTGGAAATCCCATGGCTCACTCCAGCCCATGTGGCAGGGGAAAGTGTTCCTCTTTTTATCCCCACATTGGTCAGAAGTCTCATTTCGGGGGTAATTATCGCCATCTTGTGGTGAAAGATGTCAGTGGCCCACAATTAAAGCCTTCCATTTGTGAATCACTGACTGGTCAGCGTGGACTGGAATGTCCTGCTGAAACAAAGTTGCTCTGATGCTTCAAGGACAGTCCCTGCAGCACCATCCCGTTCTAAATCTTTCAAAGCTTCCAAAGCTTTTTAGTACGCAGCGCCTCCTGGTCTTTATAGAGATTCACAGCAATTAGCCCGCTAGTTTGTGGAGCGTTTAATGGCTCTTTCGCAATTGCTTGTTTCCTACAACTTTAAAGTCTTCTAGGAAATATCATGCTAAGTATTCTCAGCATATCCTGTGGTCCGTTTACAGAATGCAGTCTCCGCCTTTGGTTTCTTGGAACAGGCCTTGATTATTTGCTTGTATCCTTTGCAGCACGCCTAGCGCTTGGTCTTGGCATTGCTGAATTTAAATGCAGCATGACTGTGAGGTATCTAAGCCGAGCGTCTGCTTTAGCAGGAATACAGAGCTCTCCTGCAACTCTGTATACAGCACTAGTCAGGCCTGAAGCCTAAGGCCATATGAGGGGGGAAACGATGCTCAGAAAAACACAAATTATTCGTGAAATCATGAAATTACACTTGACAAATTGTTCAGTCATTCAAAACAGACAAATAAAACCTGTCTTTTTCTTGACACATACTATGTTCTAAGCAGTAGTCCAGAAACATCATTTCTGCCAAAAAGCATTGGGATAATACAATACGTTTGAATACATCCAAACGTTACAAACCACCCTTAATGCAATCCATCACAATGCATCAATGTAATTTTGCAACAAACATGTTAGGTAAATCATTTCCAAACATCTCCTCAGGCCAGCCCAGTGGTATTTGTAGTCACCATCTCAGCCCTGTTTAGGTTACTCCATTAACGTATACAGTAAACCTCCAGTTTTACGCGGATTCATTCACATGCGGATTCTTTTTGAGAACCGAACTCAGTTTTTTTTATGCGGAAATCCCCACAATAACGCGAAAACGTTTTTTGCTTTTTTGTGCCAATAAATATATTTTTTCTGGATGTTTTCATACAAGGGGACTCGGGGCAGGCTGTAGCCGACCTGGAAGCACTTTTTTCAAATTCCACACCAGGCTTGAGCCCATGCACTCCAAGCACAATTTCTCCGTGGTGCAGGAACTCAGACACTATAAACTCCACAGTTCGATTGATCTCCAGGAGACCTTTCCAACGAGCTCTCATTTTCCAACGAGCTCTCCGTTCACCTCGCCGCGGTGTCCCAATACTTTTGACCAGCGGCCTTCCGAGTTGCATATCTCGGCGAGGAATTTAAATAAAAAGAGGCGAATACGGGTTTACCTTTACATTTTCTTTAAGGATAATGTATTAAAGTGAGTTCAAAATGATGTGTTCTGGGAGCATATTTGGGGGCATATTTAGGGTTTCCACTATGAAATTATTTATTTATTTATTTATTTTTTTACCAAAGCACAATGCGTTTTTTCACTATACGTGGGTGCTCTTGGAATGTAACCCACGTGAAAAGCGGAAGATTACTGTACTTCAAGTGGAACCCGGGGTCCAACAACCAAACCAGGTGTTCTAACCCTCTCAGATCTTATTAGTAATGTGATGGGATACTTTAGTGCTATATAAATGTATAATTGTATTATTTTAATGTTATTTGGTAATTTTATAATTGAAAACGTACTGACTGCAAAGATAAATAGTGTTCTCAGGTGGTCTAAGGTTTTTACACACCACTGTATGACTGGATGCTCAGGTACTGGTCAGGCATTCCAGCAGCAGGCCATCTGGCCTCTGTCAGAGTCTGACTGGGCACTGTGTAAGATCACGACTGTATGTCCGCTGGGAGCCTTATTCCAGTCCTCTTCAATTGAGTACACAGATGTTTTCTCCCAATTCCATTCGCTGACGTCCTGTTTCTGATCTTTAATTCTATTACTTTAGCCATCTGTGGGGGAAGAATGCTCCAACACAACACGCAGCTTCAAACAGAAATCTGCTTTCGGTGCAGGATCTCATAAGGTTTTTGAAAGAGGACATTGTGCCTGCTTTGCTGAACTAAACTGGAGATAAGGCAAGGATAGCCTGACTAGAACTGCACAGTGTATTCATTTTTTGCAGTAATGTTATCGCAGAATGCTCAAAATCCAAATGAGAACTTTTAAACCTTCTCAAACCTCTCTGGAAGCTTTGGGATTGGTTAAGTGTGTCACTTGATCCAACAAATATAAATAATTAGAATCAAAATAAAGGAAGATCATGTGTGGCCATCAATGGGCTTAAAATGGACTGTATATCAATCACAGTATGCAGTAGGTCGACTAGGGATGCACAGTGTATTGGTGGCCAGCATATTTGCCCATAAATGTGAAAAATCTTTGCTGTTGCTGCTGTTATTATTATAATTATTATTGGCCCAGTATTGGTATTACTATTACATCTACAACTTGTTTTAAATACCTTATATTCACTGTTCTCCATAGATGGATTATTATGAGAATTAGTTTTTAAACACAAAAGCAGTTTTTGATAGCTTTCAGTTACAACAAGGCTACAGCTGGTAGCTTAGTGGTTAGGGCATTCGCCCTTTGATCAGGATGTCATGGGTTTGATTCCCAGGACTGTTAGGGGCACCTCTGAGGTACCCTTAAGTAAGGTACCGTCCCCACACACTGCTCCCCGGGTGCTGTGTCCCTGTCTGCCCACTGCTTCACTTGGTGAGTGGGTTTAAATACAGAGAAAGAATTTTGTGCTGTTCACACTGTGTGCTGTAGTGTGTTCACGTATGACAAAATGGTCAGTTTCACTTTTTCACTTTGACTTTAATCATCAGTCATTGCTATCAGGCTAGAAATTCTGTATCCCTAAAGTGTCCATATCATGGAGATTTCATAAGAAAAAAGAAAAGCCATGTTATCCATGTAGATCTAGCTGTAGGTGAAGGGTGCTGCACATGTAGGCCGCCCCTGCAGCCCCATCCTGCGTGTGAGCGCTTCTCTAGGCCACACAACACCTCCTCTGTTCCTGCCCCATCATTTAGGAGCAGGCCGTGAAGTCTGAGGGCGAGTTTCCACGCTCAGGTTTCAGCAGAGTCTGTGACACGACTGGAGCTTCCATGCTAACTCCACATGTTGTGTGCCACACTCTCCAAAAGGAAAAAAAAAGAAAGAAGGCACCATCCTAAATGTAGCGTCTGAGCGCTTTGGCATGAGTGTGTTTTGGTTTTCGGAGCTAGCCTGCTGAGCCATTCACTCGCTATAAAAGCAGGCAGAGTAGGGTGTCCTGCAAAAAATTAGCCACTCATGTTATTTTCCCTTTTGTGTAGTCACAAAGCCACACTGCAGCTTGGTTCTTTTGAAGTTGCCCCATCTGAGATGTCTTAAATATGCCTAAATATATGTTCCAGACCCCTTCTATCACTTGCAGTGAGAAGAATCGGCGGCGGCATAGCTGTCTCAGTGGATGGATTTTCAGAGCTGAGACTATTTAGGATGACTTGGCCACATGAAGGCAGAATTTTTTTTTTTTTAAATGAAAAAAAGTGTCGTAGTAAATGGATACAGATGAGCACAGATGGTTCTCCTGCTCATGGACACACAAAAACAACCCCTTTGTTCTCAGGAGGTGAAAATCGAAGATGATTTATCCACGACTCTTTACGAAAAGAGCTTAAAAGGTTTTAGACCAAATGCTGTGTCCATTGTAAGATGCCGTATCAGTTCATATGTCTGTTGATGTGAACTTTACATAGGGCGATAGGGGGGCTTCACAAACTGCACTTGATGTGGACCAGGACATGGTTTAGACTTTTAATATATAGTTCAGTTTGCTGGTGTGTATGAGTTGCAAAAGCAATCCTTGGGGTAACTTTATATGCACTCCTCCACTTCTTCAATCCATCTTATATTTATGCAGGCATTTATATATTCCTTCCCACCGCCATATTTTTTTGCCAAAAGACATAGGAAGTAAATCTAATTCTTGTTAAGCTGAGGTCTTCAAACATTTTTTTTGTGGAGAGAAAATTCCTCCCAGCCACTTTAAACTGCAGTAAAATTGTAACCATATGTGATATTGATGTCGGCCGGACCGGGCTTTTTGGCCATTGACTGCTCCTCTGGCAAAGCGCCATGGTGAGACTTCAGTAAGATGAAATGTGAATAGAGGAGCAATCTTTTGAACTACACACACACACTATCCATTCACATATTTCACCCTCATAATTGGAAGAGAAAGGATATCATGAGGTTAGAGGTATCACGTTAGAAGTTTTGTAGGAATTAATCTCAGGCGATAATGCAAATGTAGACAAACGATTCTCTCCTGCAGAATGATCCCAATAAGTGATATGATTGTGATCCAAATTCAGTCACAGAGTGCCATATTACATTACATCATTACAGAGCCTGACCCTGTGGCTTGCATTTTCCCAGTATAATTACCATATAATTACCATCTAAGTTGGATTATAATATTACCTGCTAATTTATAACACACCAGTTTGGTCACATTTTGGTTTGGAGAAACACAATGTTCGCAGTGTTGCATGCTGTCTGTGCAGAAAATTTATATTTATTTACTGATAGGGTTAGCAAGGGTGCTAAGCCTACCAATTTGCAAGCACATCTCCGAATGCCTTCCAGCTCAGTGTGCTAGAATTAGCTGAGCAGGATGCGTTAATGATTCTCGTGATGACAAACAAAGGATGTGTGGGCATGTGGTAAAACCACTAGAGAATAGGTGTCAAATAAAGGTCGTCAAAATACAACAGCATGTCCACAGGAAGAGGACCATATCTTTAATATCTAAAACTGTGTCTGGTCTGTAACAGGGAAAAAGGTCTGTCAAATTAACTGACTGGCAAAATCAACAAAAAGTTACCAGTAGATACCAGTAGGTGTAGATGCACCTTTAAAAAAAAACAAACAAATTGCCTGACTTTAGGACTTTATCTTTTTAAGTGATTTTAAAAGTATGTGTGCATTATGTCCTCTTTGAAAGGCCTATTGGCCCATAATGCAAACTTTTCCATTTTTGAACAAGCCATAGATTAGAGTGACATGAATGAGAACTGTGGAAAAATACTATACATATCAGCCCTTATTCAAATATTTGTAATATTCCAAAATATATATTCATATAATATAATATATCCTCAGTTATCTGCAGGCTAGAAGGTATCGCAATATGAAGAAAATCTTTGGGCTTTCCTCTGACATACTGCCCTCATTACAGATACAAAGTCTGATTGCTGTAGGGCTGGGTGTAAATTGCCATAACATTGTGAAATATGATCAGTACCTCCACTACAAGCTTCTGGAAAGCTAAATATCTTAATGTGTATCTTGCTGTGATGCCAAGTATGTTATATTTTTGCCATATTGCCCTTCCCTGAATGGGAAGACTGGTCACCAGTATTTGGGTTCTTAAGGGTTTTGCTGGACTTGTTTGAGATCATATCTGCTCGTGTTGTCTCATTAAGAAAATGGCCTCCAGAGCAGGGAGTTGAAGGAAGGAGGCCATGCTGTTTGCTATCTCCTTGTGGTTCCACTGTGTCTCTGCGCTGCTGTTTCCTGACTGGCGTAATGGACCGGCTCTAATGTCACTGGACAGGCCGAGTCTCGTTCAAAGCAAAGCAATGTGGACTTAGTCATATCTGCCACTTTCAGTTAGAGTATCTTGAGGTATCTTTTACCTTCTGAAGTCCACCCCTCGTGTTCATATGGAGGCTTCTGGAATTGATTATGTAGAAAGGCTTCAGTTTGTGTTGACGGAAAAGGCTCACCAACCCCCGCTATCAGATTTCATCTACAGTTCTGTCGAGCACATGCTCGTACACTCAAGGTTAGTGTGGATTAATGCGTACAGCATGACTGATGCTGCCCTGGAAAATGTCTGTATTTTGCTAAAACAAACGTCACTGCCAATCTCTTACCATTGAACTGCTAAGTAGAGCTTTGACAGGCGACCCTAGAGTGCTATAAGACGCAGTTTATATATGTCTCTATAATTTACATCCAATTCTGAATCGTTTAGTCACAAAACATAGCCAGATATCTGCTCGGTCCGCAGTGATCAGTACAGATCAGTAATCATCCCTGTTATAATTACATAAGTAGGACCACAGGACATTTCTAGCATCAGTTTGATGGTGATTTTTGTCAGTGCAGCAATGGAGTATGATGAGAATAACAGCAAGCAATAGGTAGTGCAATAAACATCCGACGTGAGTTATGCTGGATTCCTCTGACCAAAACCCACAGTCTGCTGCTCCATACTGGCTCCACGTGAATTAGAGCTTGAAATATTTCTCAGAGCCCAACAGGACCTGACTGTTCGTGGCTGAAGTGAGGGGCATCATTTTTCAAATACTTGTTGGGCTCAGGTCACATTAATTTTATACTTTTCTAATTACCCATCTCCCTTGTAGGCAGATTTGGAATTTAAGCATACATGGGGGTATACCTGTGGATAGTTGATTGATGAGGCTTTTATAGTTTCAGGTTGGTGAAGATCTAGTTCAGTGGAGCTCTAATCCTATTAATAATAATAATAATAATAATAATAATATGATTATTATTGTTCTTTTATTTGTTCTGGATGTTTTTGGGTCTGCGGTGCAGTTCTAACAGTTTTTTTTTTGCACAGTCAGGTTCAAACAGAATTCTGATAGGCTCCAATTCGGTTGGTTGGGTTGTCAGACTGCAGTTGCTTCAGACAGAATTTTGACAGGCTACAGTCGGACCCAGTTTCTAACCTTGGTGATTAGAGTGAGCAGAATGGTAATGGGCCATATCTGGCTCCAAAAATTCACATCAGAAACTTGCAGTGGGGAAAGATTTACTAATTAACTGTAATATAAAAAAGGTTGTTTTCAAAAACATAAAACTATAATATCTACAGCAAGAAGAATGAAAACAAAATAAGAAATAGTTATATTTTGCATTGTGAGGGTCCAATGTAAAAGTACGTCCCCGTTTCTGATAAAATATTAAATACTAATCTACTCTGAAACTAAGCGAAAACTAAACTCAAACTCTTCCTTTTCAGAAAAGAAAAGAAAATATAAAATTAAAACGCTGCCCTAGATTCCAGAAATCGTTGTGGGGATGAAGTCACAAGACATGATGCGTCTCTGGAGTGTTTGCGCTTCCCACAGGGCCTGTGGGTGTTTGGTTCAGCGTTTGAGTCCACATGCTTGTGTAAAGGCTGGTTAGGCTGTGCCTCTATGTTTTGAGGAGGCCTGTGAAGTGGTTGTCTGTGAATGGCAGCTTATCAGGAGCTGCTTGCTGTTGGACTATCTCTCCTTCTGTATCTTATTCCTCTCTCGCCCCTCTCCAGCAGTGCCTCCACAATGGAAAACTATGAAAGGTACTAATGAGTTAAATGGATGCCAAGCAACTTATGTATTAGCACGTACTGAGTGGTAGGCCACAAATGCAGAATTTCATGCGTAGTCTGGCACTATTCAGATTTTTTTTCTTTAAATTGTTCTAAGCTGTTTGAATGTGTATAAACACCACCTTTTAACAGCTCGATTTCATGTTCCAACCATCAGTATGCCAATTAGTTAAGGATCATGTAATTGCATTGGAGAATGTGTGTGCTATTTTTGGGCAAATGTCAGTGTACATTGTGTGTGTGTGTGTGTTCTTGTGGATCTTATTGTGCTTTCCACTGCACACACTTCCTCTCATGTGAGTTGTCTAATTAAAATACCAGCCTGGTGCCAATTTGATGGTGGTTTCACCTAAGAGAGATATAACATTTCAGCTATCAACTCTGTGGCCTCTCACTGGGGCATATCAGTGAGACTCTTTAGGCTTCACTAGAGAAATGTGGGATGTTCTGCGCTGCAGTTATGAGGAGTGAAATATCAGGACATGTTTGACTTGGCACCATCTATATACACAAAAACGCTGCCATTTTTGGATGTGGCAGCTTATGTACATTTTCGACTCCAAACTATGCCCACCATAAATAAAGAAAAGTACATCTGTAATTTGGAGACTGAGCTCAACTAGGATGTTATTCTAAGTGTTACTATAAAACTGGACAATTACATCAGGAAGGCCATTTATTGTCTAGCTCAGGTTTGCCTCCCACATTACCGGAAATTCAGTCATGCACGTTTCACTCTGTGGGGATATCCATCTCCAAATCTTGTCCTGAAAACGAATGTTATGGTGTATTTTCTGAAGATCTGAACACATATGAACATTCTGGGTTGATGTTTGTTGTGTACATTTTCAGTTTATAACACCCCCTTTTCTTTAATTTACAGTTTCTTGGTAGTTACAGACAATAGTAGATTTACTTTTTCTGTAGTTACAAAATATCAATAACTGCAGTTTATGGGGTTTAAGCAAAAAATTATACATGTAATGTATAATTATAGGACAATTTATCCAGGTTTTCAGAAGACAACCGTGTAGCTCGACCGTGTAGCTCTGTGTAGACCCATAAAAAAGCCTGATCTTAATAATGAGTGCATATATTTGTTGGTAAGCAATTATCTACAGATGGCAGGTGCTGACATTATTGTGTAGTATTAAATGTATAGTATATATATGTACCACTTAAACCTAATTTTTGTTTCGTGTTTCCCAGGACCCATGAGAAGGGTTTCTGTCAGCCATACCGGGGCATTGCCTGCGCACGCTTTATTGGGAACAGGAGCATCTATGTGGAGTCTCTGCAGATGCAAGGGGAAAGTGAGAACCGTATCACGGGTAAGTGATGACAGTAAGGCCACTTAGTCTGAGATCTCAGTCTCGGAACACTGAAAGTTGCCTTTTTCTTCAAAAGCATTTTTCCACATTAGCTGTCTTCAGGATGGTTTAAATTATACGCTCCCATTCTGGTATTCTCATATTAATCTAATTGCAGAGTTTAAAGCTGTTCTTAATTTGAGGTCTTTTAGTTTACTGCAGATACATTACAAGTTCTAGGCAAAACTAAACTCCAGTAATTTCAGCATAAAACATTGTTTCCTTTGACGAAACAGCAGTGAAGAGCTGTGGAAAGCGGTCACTGTTGCTGGTGATACAGCTGGACAGTATGAAATTAAATATCACTTATTTAGTGAATGGTATCATGGCGTCGGTTCATATTTAAGTGTGCATTAATAACGTGTCTGAGACCATACTTCCTGAGGTCTGCTATGTTATACTAAAAGGATATCTTACAAAACTGACTCAGCTTGTTTTAACTGGGCTGTTTTCTTCTCTTAAAATTACACCAAAGGGAATTTTACATAGTATTGTAAATGTTAACCAGATGGAAACCACATTTTAGAAAGGAAGCTTTACATTTATTTTGTTTTTGTGGATTTTGAGCTGTTCTTACAAAACTATCTGAGACTCTCAGCAAGTGAAATACACAGCAGTTAACTGTTAGGTCCTGGACATGGTGAGTTACATGCATAAAATTTGACAAAAAAAAAAACAAGGATTAAATGTTTGTCTATCAAGGAAAACTAAAAATCAGCATCATGGTATTTCAATATCACTGTATACTGGTGTAGACAGTATATCACCCAGCTGGAAATTAGCCTTGTGCTGTGTCCTGTGTGCTGTTCCCGTGTACACTGTAGTCGACTCTCACATGACACATGGCAGATATTATCTGCAGAAGTTGCATATGCAAGGTATTTTTTTAAAAAGTGTGTATTTCATTAAATATGATTGGTGAGGATTGGCCTGACAGACATTTGGATGCATCATGTGTTACAGATCTTTCTAAATAGCCATGTTGGAGATTAAAATGCATGCTTTTTTGCACGCTGTTCTGCCACAGTCAGCTATAGTAACTCTGCTTTAAGAGACCGGAATAACACTGAAACTGAATGTCTGCACTTTAATCAGATCATGAAGTACCAAAATTAAATGAAATTTTTGTAATAACTCTGTCAGAGAAAATAAGGTCCTACCATTCTTTATCCCAAAATCACTCTGTTGATGTCATGTTTGGCTTCTCCTCTCTCAGGAAATTGAGTTTGTGTAATTTCATTGCTTTTATTTACATGTAATCTCTCTCAACCAAAAGGTTCAGTGTTCAGCCCAATGGAAAAATGCCCCTAACTGAAAAGGCTCGAGTTACAAAACCACTTTCTTCTGCTGCTTTTTGCGTCCTTAAGACCCAGAGGAATTTAGGACAAATAAATCAGACATTTAGGACTGAATTACATTATTCAGAGCCATTCAGCATTAAACCTGAAAGGCCATTAGAACTATCTGAGATACTTTATTCACTTAAAGAATCATAACTGATAAACACAGGTTTCTTTGTATTGTCCCGGTGTATTTCTTGGTCTTCTCGCAGTATATCAGTTCCAAAAATACTTTTTAAAAGGGAGTGTATATGGTCAGTTACACACAAACGAGTTGTGTGAAGTTTTTATATAAAATAATGTTGTCTATTCACCTTGCTTTACCCTTCATCTCACTTTCTCTCTATTCCTTAGCTGCGTTCACCATGATCGGCACTTCCACCCAGTTATCTGACAAGTGCTCCCAGTTCGCCATCCCTTCCTTCTGCCACTATGTTTTTCCACTGTGTGAGGAAGGCACCAGGGGCCCGCGGCAGCGGCAGCTCTGTAGGGATGAGTGTGAGGCTCTGGAGGACAACCTGTGCCGCACAGAGTACACCATTGCCCGCTCCAACCCGCTCATCCTCATGCAGCTGGAGCTGCCTAACTGCAACCTGCTGCCCCACCCAGGCTCCCCTGATGCTGCCAGCTGCATGCGCATTGGTGTGCCTGTCGACCGTCTGGAGAAATGTAGGTGGACCTTCCACAGTGCATGGCTTCTGTCTGGGAGTTAGATGTTGACAATAAGCTCTTTGTAAAATCCACTGCACAATGAAGCCCCACTTTCCAGAACAGCCTTCAGAGACCCCACAGCCAGTGTTCAATGTTTGTTCTGTTTTACATTCCAATACACCTCCAGGCATGTAGGGCCCCATTTACCTGAATCAGTTGAGAGAAGAGCAGAAGTACAACAAAGGAGTGAGCTGGCAAGCAATCCCCTGCATAGGATGCCTTGCTCTGTAAAGCATGCAAGATGGCTTGCATAGCTTATGACTTGCGTAGCCACATTGCACACTTGATAATCTTATGTGTTAGAAATCATCTCGTTTGTCTTTGCGCATGCTACGCATAATCCATTATTTAAACAAATGAATCAAGAGGGCCCTCTAGTGGTGAATGTGGTATTGAATTTATGTCTGATTTATTTATTCATTTATTTTTGTATTTGTCCAGTTTCACACTAGTAACATCACAGAGTGTAATATCATATTGCGACCACTGTCTCAGTTTGGACTGTGGCTTTGCAGTGGCTGTCTATTTCTCTCCTCTAATTTTCAAACTCTGTGAAAGATTCTCCCACAGATAACAGCTGCTTTAATGGCAGTGGTGCCGATTACAGAGGCACTGTCAGCGTAACCAAGTCTGGATACCATTGTCAGCCATGGACTACCCAGTACCCACACAGCCATCACTTGTCATCTGTGGAGTACCCGGAGCTCAGAGGAGGGCACAACTTCTGCAGGAACCCTGGGGGGCAAATGGAAGGGCCGTGGTGCTTCACTGTTGATCCCCGCGTGAGGGTGGATTTCTGTGACATTCGTCCATGCAGTGAGTAGAACCTCATACAAATGATTACTTAAAACATTCACTTGATGCCATGCATGCAGTAACACTTTTAATCATCTATGAATTTAAGAGCTTAGATAGGTCACATAAGCGAAGTCATGTAAAGTAATATTTAATAATGGTTTACACTGAATATGTTCAATTCTAGAACCCCCAGAGAACGTGAAAAAGGAGATCCTCTACATCCTGATCCCCAGTATCGCCATCCCACTGGTCATTGCTTGCCTCTTTTTCTTGGTCTGCATGTGTCGTAACAAGCAGAAAGAAGCAGTTTGTACTCCTCCACGTCGGCAACTCACAGCCTCTCCCAGTCAGGACATGGAGATGCCACTTCTCAATCAGCACAAGCATCAGGTATTGCTCACACCAGAGAACCTATGTTGCTTTTGGTACATATTTTATTTCCTTGTGAAATGGGGAAAATGATTGCACAGAATGCAATGGCAGTATCAGTGATTTGCTGATTTTTAGATTAAGTGTACTGTATGGTACACTGCATGTTGAGTAACTTTATTCTGTATCGCTACACCTAGACAACAAATTCTTATTTGCTTGCACACAGGACAATGTTCTCCACCTGTAATGTTATTTGAAAGTTATTTGACAACACAACAGCTACTCTTCTCCTATTTTTGCATGTTGCATGAACAATGTAACTGCATCAATTAATTTACCAATAAAACAATGAACTTTCCTTTTCAGGCAAAGCTCAGAGAACTCAACTTGTCAGCGGTACGATTCATGGAGGAGCTTGGAGAGGACCGCTTTGGAAAGGTCTACAAAGGGCACCTCTATGGCACCGCCCCAGGAGAGCAGACCCAGGTGGTGGCCATTAAAACGGTGAAAGACAAAGATGAGGGAAATCTGCGAGAAGAGTTCCGTCACGAGGCTATGCTCCGTTCTCGACTGCAACACCCCAACATTGTGTGCCTTTTGGGTGCTGTGATCAAAGAGCAGCCCATGAGCATGATCTTCAGTTACTCTGGCCATGGTGACCTTCATGAGTTCCTAGTCATGCGTTCCCCACATTCTGACGTGGGCAGCTCTGATGATGACAAAACGGTTAAGTCGGCCCTTGAGCAGGCAGACTTCTTACACATCGTCACCCAGGTGGCAGCTGGAATGGAGTACTTGTCCAGTCACCATGTGGTCCACAAAGATCTGGCCGCTCGGAACATCCTGGTCTGCGACAAGCTCAACGTGAAGATTCTTGACCTTGGACTGTTCCGTGAAGTGTACTCTGCTGACTACTACAAGTTGATGGGCAACAGTCCTTTCCCCATTCGGTGGATGTCCCCAGAAGCAATTATGTATGGCAAGTTCTCTACAGACTCTGATATCTGGTCCTATGGTGTGGTGCTGTGGGAGATCTTCAGTTATGGCCTGCAGCCCTACTGTGGCTACTCCAACCAAGATGTGATTGAGATGGTGCGCAACAGACAAGTGTTGTCTTGCCCCGATGACTGCCCTTCCTGGGTCTACACCCTCATGCTGGAGTGCTGGAATGAGTTTCCTGCACGACGGCCACGCTTCAAGGACATCCACGCACGCTTGCGCACCTGGGAAAGCTTGTCCAACTACAACAGCTCGGCGCAGACTTCCGGAGCCAGCAACACCACCCAGACCAGCTCCCTCAGCACAAGCCCGGTCAGCAACATCAGTGCTGCTCGCTACGTCACTCCCAAGAAAGCCTCACCCTTCCCCCAGCCCCAGTTTATGCCCATGAAGGGCCAGATGAGGCCCATGGTACCACCCCAGCTTTACATCCCTGTTAATGGCTATCAGCCTGTGCCAGCCTATCCATACCTCCAGAACTTCTACCCCATGCAGATCCCAATGCAAATGCAGCAGCAGATGCACCCACAAATGGTAGCTAAGGCAGGTTCACATCACAGTGGCAGTGGCTCTACCAGCACTGGCTACGTCACTACAGCACCATCCAATGCTTCGGGCACGGAGAAGGCTGGCCTCCTGAGTGAGGACGCTAAGGCAGCTGAGGAGAACATGGCTGACGGTGCTTCCCAGAATGGCCTGCACAATGAGGACACATCCGTCCTTGAAACAGAGCTTTTAGGGGACAATGACAGCCCACAGATTAATGACTGTGAGATGCATTCAGAGGCATAGGCGGCCATTTAGGACCCGATGTCAGTGTGAGCTGTTTTGTGAAGTGTGACTTTGTCTGCCAGCTGAGCATCAGTCTGAAAACAGTGAAGGGAAACCATTGATTGAGAGAAAAGCTGAAGATTATTTATAGGTTTTTTGGCAGTCACTAAAACATGACTTTCTTTTTTTTGGAGGCTGAACCTCTATGACTGGTGAAAGATGTACCGTTGAACTGCCTTTAGAGGCCTGCAATGAAGAATCTTAACTTCCCACCTTTCTACAGTAGGTGGGTTGCTGGCAAGACATATGAACAGTTTATCTTTTTCTTTTATTTTTTTTTTAAACAAACTTGTTGCAAAGCCATTCAGAGGAATTTGTGTTCTTACTGTTGCTGTGCAACATGAACCATTGTATCTTTTTATAAGGATTTCTGTTCTTGCCACCCACTGATGTCTTCAATTTCTTGTTTCGTCTCACTTCAGGATCATCATATAGGAAAGGTTAAGCAATTTAAATACCTAATGTTTATCTGATATTCTCAGTGACATGAGAAAGAGACTTACCATGTTTACTGCACCGATGCTTGTGTAGGCTATGTCCCACTGAGACTGAATGTGGCCACAGGGCTTAGGTAATAGATAAGCAATTTTGAAGTGACTGTCCTGAACTATGCAATACTTTGTACACATAAATTTCATAAGATATAACTGAGGTATGGAGAAAACAAGAGGTCAACAGATGTTGGCACCAAAACATGTCTTTTTTTTCTTTTTTTTTTTGCATAGTTGCTTTTAGGTTGGAACTCTGTAAAGATTTGTAATTTATGTCTTTGATTCTCTTAAAGAAATAAGTGATCCTTTTATTTTTATTTGTCTCTTATAAATGTGTTTAGCCAGCAATATTACTTTAATTTTGTTTAAAACCAGATACTTGCTTTTTACCAATCCGTTATAACAGAACTTAATCGTATATTGTGTACATCCAGCGAAATGGAGTGTCAAATAAAGTCATATGTGACACATATTGTGATTTTTGGCTTTGTGATTGTAACCTACAATGTTTTTAAAATCAGGTTTAATGTTTGGATTATCATTTTAAGGGGGTTTTAAATCACTATTCTGGTTGTGCTGTCAATTTTCTTTCTCAAACAAAAGGAAAGTCTACTTCCAGTTGAACTTGCCATGCAGAACATGCCAAGATAAACTCTTATAGAGAAACCAAATGAGCAAATAAAATGTGTTCAATGATCAGGTTAAAGAAGACTCATAACTAAAAATACTTAATTTTTGATTATGAATTTATATTGGCACAATAAGTACATAAACTGTGATCGCTTGCTTGCTGAACCTTTAATGTCTAGATTTAAAGATTGACCACTGGAAGTGTTCTAATTCTGTTATGCAGACATGAGCATGTTTCTTCATGGATCTCTTCTCCATACTCCGAATAGTCTGCTACGCTGGTCAGGAAAAGACGGCCTCAGTCCAACAGAGAACCATTTGAGTTATTATAGGAACCTGCCATTTTAATCCAGATATGAGAAATTCAGTTTTAACAAGTATAACGTCATTAGTACAAGAAAAAACCTGACACACATTATATAAAAATCAAATTCTTATATCAATGATTGTGAACTAGTAAGACATTTGGACCATTTCAGAACAAAACTTATACAATAGTAAAATAAATGATTACAGTTAAAACAAATGAATAGCAAATAAGTCCATGGCCATTAATAAATACACTATATGGACAAACATATTGGGACGCCTGACCATTACACTAACAGCCCTTCACTGGAAGAAGCCCAAACCTTGAAAAACAGGTGTCAAAATCATTTTGGGTAGTGGTTTAAATAGTAAATACCATATTTCTAAACCATTGAATTTGTTTTACGTTGACTTATTAATGACTTATAAATTTAATGACTTATTAATAAATAATCTAATAACATGCTGGGAACCTGTGGATGAAGGGGCGCCTGAAGAGCTGGCCCTGAGGGCTGAGGGGGTTTCAGGGGAACCAATGGCTGCTAAGTGGGCGTTTTTGGAGGTGCGGTTCTTTGCGGTGTGGGTGGCTTATATTTAACAGGTTTGCGTTCTCCTTACCCTTCATTTTAAGAAGACCCGCATGAGCTATTTTCTGAAGTTCAACAGCGTCCTGGAGTGAACTTTGGCTGAGATGTTCTCCTCCATCACCTGCTGCTCAGGGCTGGAGGAGCAGCTTCGGCTCGACGAGTTTCGGAGCGGTTACAGCAGCTATGGAGGCTCTGTTCATGGGTTTAACTCGATCACGACCGAAAGGGGAGGCCAGACAAGCCGTCGCAAGCGAGAATTCACGCCTGATGAGCAGAAAGACGACATTTACTGGCTCAAAAGAAGTCGAAACAACGAGTCTGCCAAGAGGTCGCGTCTGCGCAGGCGCATGGAGGAATGTCTGCTGGAGGCGCGCGCTGTGGAACTGCTTCGCGAGAACGAGACACTGAAGGCTGCACTCTCAGCCGTCCGCTGCCACAACACTGGGGGGCGAAACCACGGAGTGGGCCGTCCTGTGTGTCAAGGGCCCTCCAGGGAGACTTTCCTGACCTCTCTGGTGGATTTCTCAGCCCCAGGACCTGACACCCAGTCTCCTTACTCCTTTGCTTCTGGAGGGCAGCGTTTGGACCCAGGCCTAGAAAACGTCACCTCTCCCAACATCCTGACCTCCAGTGTCATGGATAACATGCACCAGAGGGACAGAAACGTGACCTGTTACTTGGGAATCCCTGCATGCCCAAGTGGCTTTCCTCTTACATTTGAAATGTGTCAAAGAGAAGCACTGCAAAGCCACAGGAGCACAAATATGACCTTTAGCCCCAGCAGCTACTCTGGGCCTTTCCCACTTGCACCTCATGAGCCCAGGCTGGGCGAGACCCAGCCCAGCTGTGGTGCTACTCTTGCTCCAGTGGCTGAAGCCCATGGAAGTGGTCTGTTCATCAGAGAGGCTAAAGAGATTGGTAATGAAATGAAAACGACCAAAGGAACTGAGCGTGCCTCTGTCATGCCACTTTTGCCACACAAGTTACGCTACAAAGTTAGTAAAGCGTGGCGTGACAGTAAAAACTGGGAGATCATCCATCCTCCCGTACAAAGAGTCCAGGAGTCAATGGCTTTGCTCCACGCAGACTACCAAAACACCCAAAATGTTTGAGTAATATGGAGTAAGAAGGACCCGTGCTTCTTCAGGGTCACTCCTCAGGCAAGATAGTGTTTAGAGAAAACGTCCTATCCTGCATGAAATGTGTTCTGGTGTGTACAGAAGTACTTGCAAATAAAGCAGCCTTTTCTGCATGTTCAGTTTCCATTCTTTCGGGGTTTTTTTAAAATATGTTCTTTACTCTGTATCATGATAGAATAGAGAGAGTTTGACTTTTGCATTTATGAGTATATTGCTACTGTCAGAGCAAAACCTTTTATCTCAAATAGTAACTTAGTAGTAACTTAAAATGTAAATGAATGTAAACCCATTTCATCCAAAGTCATTTTGGATCTTATCTGCTGGACTAGTCAACATAAAATTTAGGACAGCTGGCTTCAAATTCAAATATTTAAGATTTTTGTTCAGACAGTGACTGTATGTGGGGGGGGGGGGGGGTGTTCAACCAGCCAGTGCTGCGACAAGAAACA
>JBBPCY010000035.1:4052330-4084742 GCA_037974405.1 Brachyalestes nurse
CAGGCGTGCACAGAGAGAGGAAAAAAAACACTCTACTCTGAAGTCGCATATATATATATATATATACACACATATTTTTTAAAAAAGGTTGTTGACCGTATTGACTGTCATTAACAAACATAAATCTGCACAAAGCAAACATATTTGTCTACTCCTATGTTAATAAGAGAATTTAAAAACCGTATGTTTAGGACTGCGATTAAAGGGGCGATTACATGAGATTATTGTATATGTATATACTTCATGGTTTGAAGGTTTTATAATAGTAAAGAGGAAGAAGCTGCTTGATGATTCTTTGCCTGCAGTGTCTCCTCATTGGTTATTTTACAGTTTAATATACATTACCATGTAATAATACCATGGAAACACTTTTCACATTAGTAATTGTTGTTATTTAAGGAATAATACATCATACAGTTTGGAATACATTTAGAGTAAACACCAAATTATCAAATAGAGCCTAATTAAAGAAACTTTTAAACAAGTATTATACTTTTAGTACCTATTTACAAAACTAATCTTGTCCTGTTATCCACCTTATGACTAGACCACTACTTTTTAAATACAGACATTCTGTATATTATTTTCATTCTAACATTATTCTCAGTGTTAAACCGCTTTTTCGGTTATCATCTACAACTACAGTTTTCAATCTGGGCACATTTACAGCTGTTTTTCTGTTTTTAACTTGCAACAAGTCTTTGGAAACCTATGAGGTTGTTGCTGTCTTGAAATGAAGATGCCAAAAAGTGTTCTCTGTAATAACGCCATTAAAGAAACAATTTACTCCCTTTGTATAATGATGTGAGAGTTTGAAGCGTAGTTTTAAAGTTTAATGAACCCCCTTGTAATTTAAAGATTCTATGCTAGAACCATTTGTCCACACCAAGAATTGTAGCAACATTAGAATCATTTTATAAATCATTTTATATTCAACAAACTTCTGTATTATAACTTTAAAAAACTTAAAAAAAACCCAGAATAAGTTAGTACAGTAAGTTAGTATTAGATTACTTGAATAATTGCCGTAAGATATTCCTCAAAATTTAACCTGCCTGTTGCGTCTACTGACAGTATGACTCATAAACTTCCTAGGAATTGAGGTTTGCAGACTACGAGGTGGAATTGGTGATAAGACCAAATTTCAGCAGTTACAGGCATGAATTGAACTGATTTCGCCATTCCTTCCAGGTGCAAGATGACTCAACTGATAGCACTATTAATCAGAATCTCCAGGTCACGACTGTTACTGTAACGGGAAGTGCAAGACCACCATTTAAAAATGCCACTATTGAGTGTTCTGAAGAGTGAAATCTTTGTCAGGAGAAATCTTCATTGGTCTCTCCTACGTCTGACGTAGTTTTTTGGTTGCACTTCTGCAAGTTTGCTCAGGTTCCTGGAATTGAAACAGATGTCATTGTTTTTGAAGTCTGGAATTGCGTGAATTGGACTAGGAGGATGCACAGTGTAACTACCAAATGTGTACATCTCAACTGAACGTTTACCTTAAGGTTACATTTAAAACATTCAAATTTTAGTGTACATTCACAGTTATAACAGCTGGTTAAATTCCCTTAAAACAGTAAAGCTCTGAAACAATTAAAAACGAGCATATTTTGTGTAGTTAAGTATGCCAGATCAGTTATGGATGGTATTCAAAGTTTGCTGCTCTAGTTTTGTTCTAGAGCTACAAGACTAACCCCACCTAACTCCATGCCTATATTATCACACCAGTGCCAAGTTGTCAAGTTATCTCAGGTAAAGTTGCTTATGTGGTTTCTGTTAAAATTAATAGAAGTACAGAGAAAATGTCCCCCAAAAATTGAGAAAACAGTATGTTTTTAGACTTTAAACGTGAAGTTTAATGCTGCTTCTTGTACTTCTTTGTTACAAGAACTTTATATCACCAATACAGAACTAAAGATGCAAACATGACTGACTACATTTGAGGGAAGGGAGCAAAATGAAGACATCTTGATTGTTCACTGAACTGCTCCATTAATTGTTAATGGGCTGAATTATTTCAGGAACTGTGATTTTCTGACCAATGTTGTGACTGGGATTTAAATCGCGATTATTATTTTATAGTTCAGGCCTGTTATTTTTGGCCAGAACACCAGAATATCCACTTTTCCAGACTTGAGGCTTGAACGCTGAACAGAGGGTGCCAGACTGCCAGTTGGATGTCTGTGTAAAATGTGTCTGATTGCTTTTTATTAGTCATCAGCAGGCGGATCCATAGCATTTCTAGCTGTTTTACAACCTAAACTTAAGACAAAGCTGTTGCTATGAGCTGTAATTGTATTAAAATTTGTGTGACTGATGCTACTATAAATAATTGCAGCTTTTGCTTTTTGAAACTACACTCTTTCAAGTTGCATTTTTGTCATTCATTACTAGTGTTTGCACTCTGACAGGTTGAGATTGGCTCTCGCTTCTGTTGGTGTAGTGTAGTGAGTAGCATCACTGCCTTCCACACAGGAGAGCGGGGTTCGATTCCTACCCTGGACGTCACCCCACACTACACCAGTAAGAGTCCTTGGGCAAGATTCCTAACACTCCACTCCATTCCATCTGTGATTTGCAAAAACTGTAAGTCTCTTTGGATAAATGCATCATACAGATGCTGTGAATGTGACAGAATGAAGTAGCAGGGCCACAGAAATCCCACAAGGAACGCCTCCATTCATGTCAGTGGTGATGCGTGGGTGGAATGGGACTGTGTGGCGCAGCTCCTGGCTACTCAAACAGTGCCTGAAATACAAAAACAGCACATGTTAGGACTTTAGATTAGATATCAGCGGGAACATCTCAAAATGAGATTAAACAGATGTGACTATCCAAGATTTTATCCAGGGTTATATACACGTTGCTCAACTTTTCTTGAGAAAACATTTTTGTGAATTTCTATTTTAGTAACACAGAGAGTGAAATTCTTTCTGTTTCACTTCCTCGCATGTATTTACAGACTCAGATCAGTCAAACAAACAAATAGGTGCTGGAAGTGCTGGGTCAGAAGATTAAAGAACTAAGAAGTGAGTCCACTCATTTCTCTTGTTTGTGTTTGTGTGTGTGTGTGTGTGTGTTGCACGCACCACATAGAGGGAGAAACACTAGGGCTCCACTGACCCACTTCTTAGTCCTTCCCACGCCACTATTAGCCTGGCCCAGATCCCTCAATAGAGCCGCAGCAGCGGCTCACAAACACTCTTTATTTCCTCCAGCTGCTGGACACACTCTTTCTGCGCACATGATGACAGACAGCAAGGAAGTGAGCTTCTGGTCTAAACGGGAGATAGGGCCGAGTGATACTGGTCCAAAGAGTCACATGGTGATGTTTTAGGTTTTTGTTGTAAAGAGGGAAAAATAAATCTACCCAGATTACCCAGATTCTTTCCAAATGGAGTTCAGAACTTCTCACATCCAGAACAAAGGGAGGGTGTGTTTAGAAAGATATTAAATACAAGGATATTTCATATTAGAAAAGAAAGCATTCAAAATACAAAGAAAATTTTATAGCAGTGTACTCCTATAGATGCTTGAAGAGTGAAAATTAACACATCCTGTACACAAAACACTTTAAAATGAATAATATCTGAATAATCTCTGAAATAACATTTGAAAAATTATACATACCTATATATATATATATATATACACACACACACACATACAGCCATGTTGAAAAACAGAGACTGCATCCTTTTTTTCTGGTTATTGCTTTTGTAATGTGTGGGAGTGTGTCTGTGTAAAATGTGCATGTAACTATTGTTTTATACACTTTTTACACTTGATTTTGTATTCCAAACAAAAAATAAATAATTTATTATACCTTGGAAATGTTAAACTACTCAGTGCTCTTACATTATTTTACAATTGCAACAATTCGAACAGTGATGTTAAGAACAGTGTGTGTGCATGTGTGACTCTGTTTCATCCATCAGAAACTGAATCAGGAGTGAAGCTGCTGGAATACAGCACATAGAAAAGCTGCTCTACAAACACTACAGCACTCACAACACATATCTTATTTTTTACAAAGCTCATACTGCAATAGTTCACAAAAGAATAACATAATGTGCACTTTACACACACACACACACTGCTGCAGATTGTACAAACAGCAAACAGAAAACAGGGGAGAAGTGTTTTTTTTGTTTTGTTTTGTTTTCTACTGCGGTATAAATCAGTTTTTTCTTTTTTTGTTCATATAGTTTTGAATATGTATGTATATACAGCCATGGAAAAACAAATAAGAGATTTGATATGATCCCTTGGTAGAATCACCCTTGCACTGACGTTCATTTGTGGCCTTCTGTGATATCACATTGATAGGGTCTCGTGTCTCCATGACGATTAACAAAAGATATATTGTGCTTATTTTGAGCCTGAGGGTTAATTAGACCTGTGACTGGTACTTGGAATATGGGTCATACAGCTGTTTTGTGTTGCCTTGTCTCTGTTCAGTGCTTTTGTCACGGCAACGAGGTGCACGGTGTTCTGCCGAGTTATATTAAGAGCACAGTATTTAGCTTTCGAGTGCTTTTTAAAATTGTATTGCACTTCTTGTGCATGGAAGATCATAAATGGTGACATAATGTTAATAAATAATACTAGAGCCTTGACCTACATCAGTCCAGTGGAACTGAATATTCAATCAGAACGTTACACTGTCTAGTTGTTCCAGGAAAAAAAAATTAAAAGCCCTGCCACAGTAAAACCACTAGCACAAAATTCGCCACGGCCCTCGGGGTCAAAAGTGCCAGCTTTCGAAACAAATCCAATTAACACATTGAGTCAAGCCGGCATATTATAAACAGCTTTGGTGAGCGAGGGGAGGTAGGAAGAAGGAAAGATAAAAATGTAAACAAATCCAGGCTGAACGAAGCTCAGAAACCGAGCCCGGGCTGTTGCTTAGTGATGGCTGATAGTAACTTAAGCAGGGTGGGGGATAAACACAACCTGATGAAAATGGGCCAAACCCATGAAACACACAATATAAACACGAAATTTGGGCCACTGACTGACTGTTATATGTGTAAGATGTGGTCCAGTCTTTATTGAGCCGGATGCAGATGCTGATGTTTGATGTGCCACCGACCTTTAATCTTCCCTCATTCATGCTGTACAGTACAGGACCTGAGAACTTCACTTACACCAATGGTTTCACATTTTTACCCCAAACCTGGAGTTTTCACAGAGGTCCTCTTTCATTACAATAGTTTTATCCTGGGGTGGCCCCAACCACTTGAATCCTCCAATAGTTTTCCTTTGATCTTAATATTTGCTTCTCTATTTTATAAGCTTCTCTGAATACTTCATCTTCATCTTTTCTATGCTACACAAATTGTAGCTAATAAAGCATTTCATCAGCAAAAGCTTTTGAACAGAACATGTTAGTGATGCTTATTACATTTTGTTTGTTTGTTTGTTTAGTCGTTTTCTCATATTTGAAATGAAACTTATTTAAAGTGAACCTGGATAGGAACCAGTTGGAAAAAGATCTCAGAGCTTTTTGAGTTCACAAAATGAGCAGATTTTAAAAGGGGCTTGCTCCTGTTTCTGAATCTCTTCAGCATGGATGAGATCTTGTACCTGTCCTGTGTAATGCTGAAGTTAGTGGTAGTGGTGTTCAAGTGCATCATATAACAGATCTGACTGGCTGGGACTTGTTCAAAGCAGTGGAAAAGTACTCCAACAGTGCTGTGCTGTTAAATCCAGTAAAGGGATCATATCCTATGTTTTTATTTTTCCCCTGAGGTCCTTTTATGGCATTTATGTGGCTTTAGGTTCCAAATACAGCCATATTTCATTTATACATGACCATTTTCCAACCTGTCTTTATCCCTTTTTAGAATTAAATAGGCTGTTTTTGCTATTAAGCCTTTAAGGCTGATATATGTAAATTACCTCTGTTCCGTCTGAACTTCAAAAAGAATGGGCGGAGCTAAACCACTGTAGACCGAACTGGCATATATGGGTAAATGTGCTGGTTTTCATGGCATCAAGAGAACAGTAAATTCAGTTTACTGCTTCGTTTCCATTAATACACATTGAACAGTATGTGCAACTCAAGGACAAATTCTCAATGATACTGGCCCTTTAAATCTTTTTTTTTCTGAGCAAAATAATTTGTTCTGGAGAATATTGTCATCATTTTGTTAAAGCTATAAGCTTCCCAAGGAAGAACATTAATGGTATCAGAGGGTGTTACAAGCGTCTTTAACCAGTGTTAAATTTGGAGACCCTCAAAGCATTACCGGAGTTGAGCACCCCCTGATGTGGAGGGATCTGTGTTCAATTGTTGTGTTCAGATATGCAGAGTGTGACGCACATATGCAAAAGCATGCCCATGAAAATAGTCCAAGTGTGAAAACGCCTCTTTAATTCATGAATTGTCTTAAATATCTTAACACAAAGATCTGACTCAGCTCCCTTCAGTAGGTGCTTAAGACAGGAATATCAGCTCTATTTTCCCTCCCTATTTTTTTCTAATGAAACGCGTTTACAGCCCAAGAAGGAGATCTATTTATTACGACCTAATTTTTGCGCAGTCGGTGTCCGAGAAGAGGAACCTCTTTAAGCAGAAGCTGCTCTGCTACGACCCTAACAAAATTGTGTGTGTGGTGTGATTGCTGTGGAGTTTACACTTTGCACTCAAGTGATGGAAAAAAAAAAGCACAGCCGGTGAGGAGGGCTCGTGTTTTGATGGACGTAACGCATGTTATGAGCAGCTGGTGTGAACTGAAACACTAATTAAAATGAAATGTAATCTGTTCCTTAAAAAGTGCTTTAAATGTTATTTTTTAAAGGTGTTTCTGTGGAAAAAAACAGCGAGTTTCCAGAGTGTTTAAGCCGCTGCTGAGGCCAGCCTCAGGTTAATTACATTTTATACGCTCTCGAGAAGTTCAGCCAGGTTGCACAGCACAGATCTAACAATTACATCATGATCTCTCGCGCTTTATATGACTGACTTTGGTGCAGGTCATACGTAACACTTCCAGTGATTATATCAAGTCGAGCAGTGGAGTTTGACCCTGTGAAGAGCAATTTAGTGGACATTACCATATACCCAAACTCATGCGAGCTTACAAATTGTTATGCTCAAAGATTGCTAGTTTCATAACTGGCTTTTTTGATTGTTTCAAAAGGCTCTTTTTCTACCACCCAGACAGTTTCTGTTGTAACCAAGCAAGCAAGTAAGTTGTTGGGAGTCCTAAACATGCATCCAGCCCTCTGTGTGTTTCCTATTGACAGCAGTAGAGTTTTAAAAAATGTGCCCTCCGTCCATTCCTTTATTTTTTGCTCCGCTTGCATTCTTCCTAATTACACCTGGAAATTACACTTATGTTCGCCCTAATCACATTAGGGTCAGAAATGTCAAACCACTGCTATAAACTTCCTTTATTTAGCTTAGCTGATGTTGTATATTAGTGTTAGCATGTATCCGTTTATAATGACAAGCCAAGTCATAAAAAGTAACAAATGTTCTCCTGACTAGACCTACAGAGGAGGTCTTACAGTGCTTCAGTCGACAGGCAGAAGATATTAACTGCCTGCTGTCTCTCGACAGCTCTCTGTATTGCAGCGTGCTGTGAAGGGCAGAGCTGCTTGTGTAATAGTGAGTGAGTAAAGTGCAATCTGGGCCTTCTGCTCCACATGAGGCCTCTGTATTTGTGTGTGTGTGTGTGCGCAGGCAGTATATGATATCACCTTGGTGAAAAGAGGGAAAGTGGAGCTGTGATGTAAGAGTGCTACCTTTTCTCATAGTGGCTAAAACCTTTTATTGCCTTATTTAATAAATAAGGTTTACTCTCGTTTTCTGTATGTGTTTGCATGTGTCTATTTTCATGCATTTTCCGCGCAAAAATGTTTTTACAACAAAAAACTTCATGAGTAGGATAAGAAACAGAACAAACTTACAATATAGTTGGCAACAATTTTTTATGAAACAAAACTGGTGTGTGTATGTGCACTGATCAGCCGCAACATTAAAACCACTGAAGTGGATAACATTGTCTTGTTACTGTAGCACCTGTTAAGGGCTGATATTTTTGGCAGCTGAGGGTGATTGACAGGCTCAGGGCATCTCCAGAACGGCAGGTGTTGTGGGGTCTCCTGGTATGCAGTTGTTAGTACCCACCGAAAGTGATCCAAAAAACAACAACCAGTGGACCAGCGACAGGGTCATGAGCTCCCAAGGCTCTTTGATGTATGTGTGTAGTGAAGGCCAGCCTATCTGACCAAATCCCAGAGAAGAGCTACTATAGCACAAACTGCTGAAAGAGTTAATGTTGGCTCTGATAGAAAGGTGCACACAGTTCATCACAGCTTACCACATATTGGCTTGCGTTGCATTGCGTAGGCGCTCACATACGGTCTTACATTGTTGCAGACCAAGTACACCCTTCATGGCAACGGTATTCCCTAATGGCTGTGACCTCTTTCAGCAGGATAGTGTACTTTATCAACAAAATTTTCAGGAATGGTTTGAGGAACATGGCAGACTTGGCCTCCAGTATTCCCAGATCTCAAACCAAAGAAGCATCTGTGTTGTGTGCTTAATAAACTGGTTCGATAAATGGAGGCCTCAAAAATTACATATAAAATGTGTGTGTGTACAGCTTGTGCAAACATTATGGCACACAAGATGAGGATTCCCTGTACTTGTTTTCAGTTTTGCATATGACATACTGGGCACATTAATAAAAGTCATATTCGCGTGTATTTATATAGAAATATGTGTACATACTAAAGCATATGAAGTTATCAGCACACACCCACAGTTTGGAATGGGCCCAGCGTGTTCTTAGAAAGTCGGCATGATTCTCTAGTGTGTCATAAATCACCTGGCCTGGACTTGCAGATGGTGCTGGTTTGACGGCTGCATTCGTCACCCCCTTGAGCGCTGAGTGCTGGACGCTAACAGGTTAAAACCCGTGGGGATTGAATGGCTCTTCCAAGAGCTCTTCTGTGCTTCCCCTGAAATCGCCTGAACAGCTGCCGTGTGCTCAGACGACACCGGCCTCTTTCTTGGCCTCCTTTGAGCCGTTCTCGGAGCACAATATGTTACACTCGTCTCGCTGACTGGCCCTTGCTGACGATTTCAAAACAGCTCAGGGCAAAGCTCCAGGCCAGCCGCCCTGTCAGTACATCATACTTTCACAAACATGTCGAGGCACCAGGCTTATTTTTCACTCTTTTTTCCCTTCCTCTTGTTGTCAGTATACCGTAACAGGAACAGGCCTCGTTTTCCCACTAGCTATGACTGTGATGTGATGCAAGGATTTCCTTGAATTTCTTGCAAAATATCTGGCACATTAGAAAAAACCTGCTTGTTACACAATGTTGCACTGGGCCATAAGTTCACTGCTAGATAGACATCTTCTCTTATGCATGCGCTTGCCTGGCAGTGGATGTTAACGCACTAAAAAGCCTCAAGAACCCTCCAGACCTACTTAATAAACTTAATAACTGGGCCTCATTTGTTTTTGCTTAATTGTACGACATCACAGTGACGTGTTTTTATACACCGTGAGTATGGCTGTTTGTCTGGCATAAATATGAAATTGTCTGACTTTTAAAGGCATGTACACTTATTTTTGTAAATGTGACATTGCTTCACAGTTGAGTGTTTGGACAAGACGCTAAGGGACCTTGTTTCCCTCCGTTTCGAGTTGTCTTGCCAAAGTTTTAGGAAACATGGAGACAGTTCCAACAGAGTTCAGACAAAAATAGTCAAACTGGAAACACAACAGTCAGTCAGTCAGTTGAACAGACTGTGGCCCAGATCTGGATTCGGTATGATTTATAAATGTCGAGACAGAGAGAGAGAGAGAGAGAGAGAAAGGGAGTGAGACAAGACATGGTTAGAGACAGACATTAGCAGAGTACATTAGCGTGGTGAAAGTTGAGAGTTGCTTCAGCCGTCGAGGCTTATGCAACGTGTCTTTGCCTCTTCAAGTGTAAACATACTTCCCTCAATTGCTTGGGTAAGAGTTGTGCAACTTAGTCAAAAGGCTGAAAACCTGAGTAAAATTCACGAGAACAGGCCTGTCTCTCTTACTTTCAACAAATGCAGCCACGGTTCACTGGTTTTATCAGTGGTTAACAGCATTCTCTGTTAAGGATGGAGGACAGGAGGCTCCACTGCTGTTGAAAGACTGGCCCTGAGAGCTGTTCATGATCTAAAATCCTAGCCTTCCTGGTGATGTAACCTGGTTAAAAGAAAAAGATCCACCATCACTGAGACAAAAAATCCAGGTTAAATCAAACTAAGCCTTAGGTTAGCCGGCTGAGGCATAAATCGTACTTTGAGAAAGAGACACGAGGGGTTCTAATGTTGGAGAGGCAATACCCTGTGAAAGGCACCAAAATTTCTGGGAATTTGGGTATAACTAGAATTTCTGGTGTAACTAGAATATATTGTGTTTAAGGGTTTAATTTTAGAGATTGTGCAAAAATATGCACTGTGAATTAAATGCAGTCAGATTTTGTCACAAAACGTGTGATATCAGACCCTTAAAATAATTGGAATGTTCTATAGTTCTATTTAAAGTAGTCTAAAAGAGAGAGTCATGAAAGTTTTTAAAAAACCCCACTATGCTTCTCTTGAATAAGGACGTTGCACCATATTCTGTTTTCCACGTTCGCATGCATAAACACCACACAGTAGTTTGGACACCACAGAGCTGTTGGTTTGGCTGGCCCAACTCGAATGGTTAATTAGCCAGGCTGTTTGAAATGGTGAGTGGAGAGAGCAAGCCTGAGCCGGAGCAACCAAAATCATCCCCACAATCCTTTTATATTTGCTGTTTGGGAATTCGTCTGTTTCTCAGTTGAAAATGATTGGCAAATAGTGATGCACTTATTGAAATGTCCTACCGTAGCTCATATTAATAGATCACTATGAAGCTACAGGGAAAGAGTTTTGAGTCTTCCTATCAGAGGCAAAATAATACATTTGTACTGTATTTGTATTGGTTAGTAGAATACGCTTGAAGTAACTGTATACACAGTAAAAAATGAGCATGGGCTGTTTTGAGTGTTCAATAGGCAAGACATGTTAATACCTAACTCATCAAGGACATCACCCATACAAGGCAGCTATTTGGAGGGCAAAACAAGTCAAACTACCTTTCCTCACAGAAATCAGAGGACTAGTTTGACAAACAAAAACCACTTTTCTTTAATAAAGAACAAAACATCATTATGTAGCTGAGCTAAAGACAGCCTCTTTAGACAACTGGGTCTGTTTTAACAAGCTACATCAGGAGCAGGAGTGCTGTTCTAGACAATGACCACCATAAATACAGACATTTGATCCAAGATCATTCCTCTCCAGCCAGCTGGTGTTGACTGAAATGGTTGTCTATAATCATACTATGTCCTAAAATACTTCAACAAGTCTGTGCTGCCTTAATGAAGAACTGGATGTAGTTTTCGAAAGTTGAGTGATGTTTATTTATGGGAAAGATTTTTATTAAACAATTGCTTTAAAGTTGGACAGTCTTGCAAAGTTTAGCACACAGTATATTATGCACTTCTCGTAAAAGTGTTGTTTGATGACACAGATACGCTGTTCGGAAACCAAACTGACAGCTGGCAGTTATTTTTCTCAGTCAAAGTAATAGTGACAGTGGTGTAACAGCCTGAATCCTGCTAAAGTAAGTTCATTAACAATGTTAATGTTAATGAATGACTAAAATGAGCATTTAACTACTAACAAACAGTTAATCATTTTATTACCACTGTTAACTTATCTTTGTACATTACTAACATATTTCTTATCTAGCTTACAAATGTCACTGTTTATTAGTACATTTTTAGTCCATTATTACACGCTTACTTACAGCTTAGAAATTGTTAAAGCCCTGACCTTAACCTGCCCAAACCTGGACTGAAGGTCTCAAATCCTATCCACAGCTCAGTCAACTACACCTACATGGGGCTATTATAAGGGATTTGCTTGTTATCTCTGCTGCTGAATGGGCTAAAGCTACAATCATACTTGTCCCCTTGGGTCAGTTTGCTTTACAGAGAGTAGTCCATCACAAAAACATACATACATCAAGGACAACACATATCTCCCACACTGTCACCATGAATCATGGGGAAAAGACCCAATGACAGTTTGTTTTAAAAACCAATAGCAGGGACAAAAGACAGTCTGTCTCTATTAGTGCTAACTATGGGGACACTAAATGTCTGCCCTGATAGAAGTATCTGTCTATCTATCTGTCTATATATATATATATATATATTGCTAATTTTGTCACCAGCAGTGCACAGCTGGCAGCTCCACACTTCTTACTAATTGGATGGTTTGTGAGATTTTACTCCTAACTATTTAATTGGTTTTACATTGTAAATGTTATTTATTAGGTCTAATAATTTATTAGTGATTTATTAGTTACCTTGTAGTATTTCTGTGTCATTGAACATTTTGTATTATTGAACAATTGGTTTCGCTTAAAAAAGTTAATTCACCACCACATAGATTAGTAATAATACTTTTTATACCAGTACTGCATCGTTATTATTATTATTATTATTATTATTATTATTATTACTACAGCTGCAGCTCTTTGCAGAAGACATACAGGCTCTGTATAGTCAAAAGGAACCCTTTTTGGTGCTATGTGCAACCATTTTAATAAGGTTACTTAAATAATGATTTATAAATAATGAATTGCAAAAGCTTTTCAATTACAGAGCAGAACCAGTCAGCCAGTCAGAGAACATTTATGCACTCAGATGCTGGTGATCAGGAAGTCATGGGTTCGATTCCCAAGACTGCTAAGCACCTCTGAGTTACCCTGAGTAAGGTTCACCTTGAACCCAGGGCCCGGTCTGTCAGTAGTGTAAGCCTGTGGGTCAGGGGAAGTCATTAACTGTCAGTTGTGTTTTGTATACGTTTACAGCCATGATGCTGGACTGCAAACATTAGTATCACTGAGCAGCTTGATGGATTTCAGCCCGTACACCCCACCAGTCTGCCAAAAACAGAAATTGCATCATACAGTGGAGCTGTGACTTTCCTATGTTATGGTACTAAACAAGGCTTGCTTTAGCCCTGCATGTCACATTTGCATTTAATGATTATTTATGTCTGACTAACAGTTGTACCAGGCTCCTGCCAAGTGTATGGAGAACTGTGCCATGTTGGTGTTTCTTACATGCGCTGCGTAAATGATAGCTTGTCTAACCCTGGTAGCTGACATTATCTTAATAATCCATCTGGGAAATAGGTTTTGCTAAGCTAGTGCACTGATGTAATGGAGCCAACAAAATGAATGATTTGGGAAGACAAGCTCTTCCTGGAGCACCTCCACTTGTACAGCGTTGAACCTTTTTTCATGTCACACAGCCTTATTTATGCGTATACACTAAAGGTTTGGACACACCTACTCATAGAGCATTTAACTTTTCTTGTGCACTCTTTTCCACCCACAGTTGTTTACTCAAAAACTCTCTGTTGCCCTTGAATGCATTAGGTTGTTCTCTCTCTGCAGGTGGCACACAGCGTCTCCCACGTACTGTAGGCGTATCTTTGGCTAAGGAGCTGATCTTTGCTGCTCGAGTGTTCGATGGTACAGAGGCGAAGAATCTAGGCCTGGTAAACCATGCTGTGGAGCAGAATCAAAGTGGCGATGCGGCTTATCTGAGGGCGCTGGAGCTGGCCCGCGAGTTTAACCCCCAGGTACCGTCCTGCAAGATGACAACATCGCCCCATTTAATCTTTCCCGGCCAATGCCTGCAGCTCTCTTTGTGGGGCGGCTGGGGTCTAGTGGTTAGGGAGTTGCCCCTGCAATCAGAAGGACGTGGGTTCAAATCCCAGGACTGTAAGTGACAGCACTGAGGTATCCTTGAATAAGATACCGTCCCCACAACCTGCTCTCCGGGCATCCCTCCATTGGTGGTGCTTTACTTGGTAAATGGGTTAAATGCAGAGAAAGAATTTTACATTGTTCACATTGTGTGTGTTGTGGTGTGTTCAGACATTACTATAAGGGGCCACTTTGCATCACTTTACTTTAAAGGGTTCATATAATTGGAATCTGAATTTCCTCATTGTCTTATAATAAAAGTGCAGTATAGATGCATTATTAAATCCTCAGTCTGTACTGACTTTATATACTTAAGCTGCAAATAGAGGTCTTCCTCAAGTTCAAATTCATTATTATTATTATCCCAGAGGGCAATTCATTTGCAGCAGAAACATGTACAATGGACATTAACAAAAGCAATGCAGATGCAAGTCCATTATCCATTAACATAATAGCTGAAGGAGTAAAGGAGTATTTGTATCTGTTTGTCTACATTATGAGCCTTTGGTGCCAGAAGGAAGGACAAGAAAAACAGTGTTTTATATTCAGTGTTTTTCATTATGTTTCTGATCAGAACAGAGGTCATTTACATAGAGCAGGCTTAAAGGCACAGAGACACGACCGGCTTTTTTCATTCTAATGGAAAAGAAATGGTCCATGTGAAAATGCTGTTTGGCTCTTTGTCATACATGGAACCACACAACTGTGAAAACAGGATAATTGAATACAGAGGCATGTAGGATATGAGCCCTTTAACACCAGTTTGCCCCTATCAGTGAAGTATTAAGCCCTTGATGAATGAAAAATGAGATGTGATACAAAAGTGAAAACACTGCAGTAGCCACTCTTTCATCAATCTCAAATGAATGCACTCCGTCATTGTTAGTTTATTGGGTTGTGAAGTGTGGCTCAGCTTCTTTGCCTGATAGACCAGCAATTTTGGCGAGTCTGTCTTGTTATTATCACAGTAATATATCTGTTGAGACAGTAAACAAGAATATACTTCACTCTGGGCATTTTTAACAATGAATAATGAAATGAGAACAAAATAAACATGAAGATTCAGAAATAGCAGGGGGAACTGATGATTTTACCAATGATACCTTCTGAAGGTAAGTCCTTTTTTTCTCTGCATCAGAGTGCTGTGATGCGTTTGGAGGAAACCAGTAAGGCTGCAAACCTCTGATGAAATTCTGTACTTATTCTTTTAGGGACCTATTGCAATCAGGATGGCCAAGCTGGCAATCAACCAAGGCATAGAGGTAAGATTACTTATTCTGGTAAATGCCAGTCTGGGTGAACTTTCAGAATGCTTGGTTAGTCCATATTGGCTAGACGAGCAGGGCATTAAGTGTATTAGACATTGAGGGTTTGGTTTATTTATTTAGTTTTTGAAGGGACTTTTGTTCTTGTATATAATTTGATGATTAATTTTGCCACAAGTAAGCTGATCTAATGTTGAATTGTTCCTAATCATTCTCATTTTGGTTTAAGGAGATCAGGAGCACTAGGCTTTAGTTCTTAGCGTGCCTGCTGGACGTGTTAGCTTGAGTCGTCTGAATGTGCTGTAAGCTTGCTACTGAAAGCTCCAGTATGGGAGAGTCACGTCTGGCTCCTGTTCTGGATGCCAGTGAGAGTCTGCTGTATGACATCACCTTGAACCCGGGGGCCAGGCTGTCAACACCGTAGAGCCTTCAGGTCAAAGGAAGTCATTAGTAAAGCTGCTTTCCTGACAAGTGTTGTCATTTTTATCAGTGATCAAATAGAGCCTGTTTTCAAGCCTCCGCTCAAGCACGACTGCGAGGTCAGTTTTAGTACCGCAGACAGTATGGAATAACGACTGTGTTTACACTGTAGAGGTTTATTACGCTGTCTCTTAGTAAACTGTGGATTACTCTTGCGATAGACGTGGCAGTGTGATCCCAGTTCCTGATTGGGTTCCATTTCAACACCTAGCCGCCACCTTGGCTTTTACTGCTTATTGTCGTTGTTTCAGATCTGTTCTCATTTTATTACAAGGGCATGTGAGCCAATGGGGACACGTCACAGCTCAGAAGCTCAAATATCATAATTATTTACAACTTTCCAGGTAAAACGTTCAGGTTGTAAAATTCCACTGTTGGTGACTCATATAGAATTTCAGGTGTGAATTAAATATATATATTGTCTGAATTATGGGGTTTAGCTCGTGGGGGGGGTGGGCTAAAAACTCTAAAGGTGTAACTTTTATTGAGAAGGAAAAAGGAGTCTTAATTTGTTATATAAAACTTGTATAAAACGTTGAATGATTGAATGGATTTCTGAGGTTCCATTCATCAAAAAATGTTCAAACAGTGTAAAGATCAGCTGGTCATGTTGAAAAGGAAAAACAACAACAGTATGCTCTATAGAAAAGTCTCCCTATAATAAAGTCTTATTCCCGAGAAGCCTTGTTCCTGAGAACTGACAGGTGATAAAAGCACGGTGTAATTATTTCAAGCTTACTAAATCATTCAAACAAGCAGAGCAATTCTCTCAAACTTGCTGGTTTTCCACACCCCATTTATGTTTGTTGAGTAGGACAGAAGACGGTTAATGGTGAATCAGATGAAAACGTATTATTCTGTCTAGTTTTGTATCTTTTACATTGATCCACACTTTTATCATGGCTTGACCTCAAAAATAGCGTAAGCATCAAACAGTGCTTAGACCTGGTTGTTGTTCATGTGCTGAAATAGCTCACTTTGCAGTGCCTAAGCAAGACACGTCTTTGTTCAACTGGTGTGAAAAGTGTTCTATTACGGGTCTGTAGCATGAACTCAGAAATGAGGTTATTTGTCTAGCATGGAGTGTGACTAGGGAGATATTTCTGGATCAGTAAAATGCCAAGGTAACCTATAAAAGAAGGTCTCTTGGCCTTCCCCATTGTCACCAGAAAGCCTCACAGGTTTATTATACAGCCTGCTTCAGCTCTGAGTGGGACGTGCTAATGACATTTGTTCAGCTACTCAGAACAGCTTGATATAAATAAGTAGGTTATTTGTTATTGATTAAGGTACTCTGAAGGTATTTTAGTAATCTGACATTTAAGATTCATCCAAATATTTTCCGTTACAGAAATTAAACAAGAGTTGTCACAACTATAACTGCTGCTTCTGTTTCCCTCTCTTTTCAAACCTGTCCGATGATACAAGCATGTTAGTGTACCAAGACTGCAGTGTTGTGTTAAGTTCTTCATGTTAAATCATATTGTGTTGTGTAACTGTTGTTTATATCTTCACTGTCTCTTTTGACAAACCCCAGGTGGATTTAACAACAGGATTAGCAATTGAAGAGGCATGCTATGCGCAGGTACTGCCCTTATTACAACATACATCGTAAAAAATGTTGTGGTTCATATGTTCCAATCACTGACACATGAATAAATGTGTTGCATCACAGTTCATGTATAGATACATACAGATAGTTAATTGAAAGGCAATAAATGAGTGTCCAGAGGATCTGGAGAGGCTATGCAAAGTAATGAAGGATATACAAAGTAATACATATTGGGGAGTACGGATCAGCCACAACATCAAAAACATTGAAAGGAAAAGTGAATAGCATTGATTATTTCTTTAAAATGGCAAGGAGTGGGATATATTAGCAGTCAGCTGATACGTTGCAAACAGGAAAAATGGGCAAGTGTATTGATCTGATTGGCTTTCTAACTCATACAGCAACAAAGTGGACAAAACAAAAGTTGACAGTAGAACATAACTAATAAATATGTTCAAACTATACATCATAACAGTATAATATAGTATAAAACACTACACACACACACACGTGTGTTTTTGTGTGTATGGGCAAACTTCACTAGCTAATTGATAATAATATACTGTAGTTTACTGTAACTTTTTATGATCTTTTGATTACCACTTACCACAGATTACCACCCCCCCCCCCCGTTATTTAAGGCTCCTGCCAATAAAAGACTTCTGAAGAAGTTCATAAGCCAGATTGTGGCTGGAACTAGACTTCTTAGTAAAGTAATTTCGCAAACCTGGGTTGCTGTACTGCTTAGTTTAAGAATTATCTGCAGTTATGCATTCTTCATTATTTACAGATCAAAATTGTTCTTAGTGTTTTACAGCCTCCCAGTAATGCTTTTGGAACCTATGATGTTTTCATAGTATTGTATAAGAGTAATTTTGGGTATTTCTCTGCAAGAGGATTGTTTTTCTGACTTTCAGGAGTGTTAAAAGACACGGTGCTCAGTGGTGACTGTGGTGTCTTCTAGGTGATTCCAACGAAGGACAGATTGGAGGGTCTGACGGCGTTTAAGGAGAAGAGACCCCCTCGCTACAAGGGCGAGTAACAGGGGCCCGTCCTGAGCAATGCTGACCTGCTGCCTTCCAGATTTCCTTTCACTGCTTCTGACGAATGTCGTAAAGAAAGCGCTAGCCTGCACTGCGCCTGCCTGACCAGCTGGACCACCGCCGGCCCCCCGTAGGCTTGCTCTCGGCCCTCTGTCGGAAAGACCAGTGGAGATTTCACTCACAAGGACTTAGCCAGGGTTTAGAGGTGAGAGAGGGAGGCCCAAGATGGTACCCTCGCCTGTGGATCAACTCCGTTCTGCATGGTGTGTCTATCTTTTCTTGTTTTTTTTTCTCAAATCACAGGTTACTCTTTTGCCTTTCTTTATAACATCGTGAATCTGTCCTGTGTAAAATGTCTTCAAATGTTTTTCACTGTCTTTAGGCATTTCCAAATTCAAAGTAACACTACAAAACATATAAATAATGAAATGTGAATGTAAGAATACATAATACAACAGTACGTAGAAATGAACTGCTTCAGAGCCCATTTCATTTTTACAGAAACAGTTGTTACAGGCATATGAGCTTATGTGTAGAATTGACCAACACAGTCATGAGTCCCTAGTAACTGACTAATTGAACGGATCATTTTTTTGTAGGGAGACCTTGCCCTTTATTAACTGATGCAATAAAAAAAAAACATTATCAAAGGTACATCTGGTACATTTTCCATTTCTTTTTCTGCAAACATTTGCATAAAAGCATGAGGTAATACATTTCACAGCCCAAAATTGGCTCCCTCCTCCACCCTTTGCATTCTAACCAGCCGCAGACTGCTTTGAAGTCAACGTGGACCTTTTTTGGTTGCAATCCTAACGGCTCTTTTTTTCTGGTTTCCAACTGTATGAGTCATTTTATGTTACACTCTCGTTTGTCTTTCACCCAGAGCTTGAGTAAAAGGTAACTGTCTAAAAAGAACCTGATCTAAAAAGGCCTTTTATCTAGGTGTTAATGTTTATGATCTGCTAGAAGGGCTCTTTTTTCATCACTTTTGTCATTTGTACCGATTTGGTTACATGAGAAGCATTAAATTTTTTTTTTTGGAAGATCTACTGTACCCATTGCATCATTCGGAAGTAATCCGGCTTGAGGTTAAAACACAAAAAATTAAACCAGCATAACGCTTTAGCCTTCAAACCGTGCCTTCACGCTGTAAACATTTCTCCCCACATGAAGCAAGAGAGCCACACCTAAGGCAGGCAGCATTCCATGTTTAAAAAGTGTGGCCAAATCTGCAATCCATTTTACCCAACCAGCCCGCCACAGGAAGTGACTGGGCAGTTAAAGATTAATGCCACATTCCACAGAGTTCTGTCTTATTTGGTTTCGGGACTCTGTTAGCTTTTGAACAACTCCAGGATTATGTAGCAGTCGTTTACAAGAAGAAAAAAAGAGAAGCATCAGTATCTGGGGTAAAGGTTGGCAGTCGGGCCGCTGCTGAACGCAGCCTTATCGTTGACCGTGCAGATCACAGAGGAAAGAAAAAAGAGAGAGAAAAGCCCAGTCTGTTGCAAGAGCTGCTGTGTCAGCCGCCAGGAACGTCGGTCTGGGGGGTTGTGGGGGATGGTCAGGCGAACTGCATTCTGGGAATGATTAACCAGTGATGTAATGCTTATCTAATAAGCTTCAAAAACAGGAAAAGGGAATGACTGGAAGATCATACCCTGGATCATGTTTGCCGGTTACTCATAGTACCCCTTTAACCATTTCACCCCTTATTGGGTCTTCCGGAAGGCTTGTAGACACAGTGAGCAACACCATATGCTGTTGTTCACCAAGTCCTCAGGTTGAACTGTTTGTTCACAAACTGTGTGATGAACTCTTGAACTGTCACTGCTGCTGAAATTGAGCATCCTTATGAATTATGTCTAAAAGGGTTCTTCAACTTGATGCAGTAGAGGAGCCACCTTTGGGAACCCCATTCAGTTCCACTGTACCGCTTTACAACAACACTATAAGGTTTTTGAATGGATAAAATGAGATTAATTGCCATTTATTAGAACATAAAGAACTGAAATTGTTAATCAGTAGTTATAACACAAATAAAAAGACCAACATTGACCTGCTGCTTGCCAGATACCCGATTTATATGTACTGTTAAAAGTTCTTGCCGTTTACTTATCTTATACTATCTTTATCCAACATTCTTACTTTATCAGATATTTGTGCGTTTGTGACCCAGTTCATTAACAGTAAGGCTTTTCATATGAGCCGAGTGACCTTATTAACATTCTTTTTCATGTAAAATTCTTGTTCTTGTTTAAAATCAGTACATCTTCACTGGATTCTTCTATATTCTTGTCCCCTTATGTCAGTCTATTCATACCACACTGCAATTACCCTCAAAGCCACTATGGAATGATATGAGGCGTTGTTTCAGGAATTTGCTCTGCATCCCTTTTTTTTAATAACATTTCCAGCCCACACACCCCGACAGTTCAGTTCAGTCCTTCTTCTGTCGTTTCAGACGCAGCATGTCCTTGCTCGCCGGCTCCGAGCCGTAGCCAGCTGTTTCCCGGCAGACAGCCATTCTCTCTTGAAGTGGTCTGCTGCACCACACCTGAAGAAACCTCTGGAATGTGGCAAATAGTCACTTCAGCGCCACTCATGAGGAATGACAAGCCCTCCTATCATTCACAACTCCCAAAACAGGCTTTCAGCCGTGCCAGAGCGATTTACTTGCTGTAATGCTTGGCTGGGAGCTGTGAAGAGAGAAAATGCTGACTTTGTGTCTGGGGCTCGTGATCAGTTCTTTTGTTGTAGTTCCCTGAGCTTATCTGGCCAGGGTCAAACACACTGTACTGTAAGGGGACAGTCAGGGGCATAGCTATGATCTTGTAGGCCCCAGTGCAAAAACATAAATAAATTAGGATAAACAAAAGACAGTGTAATTTGTGCATTTACTTGCTATTGTTGCAATAAGCTTACATGATGTAATGTAGATGAATGATTGATGTATACTATTATCCTGTTTTAGCTATTCATGACTCAGGGGTCCAGTAAAGAGCCCAGTAGCCATGGCTTATGCCACTAGGTGCAGTATAGGTCGCATTACTTTTGGGTCAGCTGGGCCTGGCTTAAATGTTGCGCTAAAGCACTTGAAACAAACTTTGCCGAAATTAGTATCAGATCGTCTGTAACAAAGCAACCTCTGGGCAGTTTTGGTGTGTCTTTGCAGTGTCTGTAGAACTCGGCCTCTTTGAATGCCCTAGTTCTGTAATATGTAGGGCTCAAATATGCTGACCCGCTTCTTATAAACATTTCAGTATCTGGTTCACGTGTATAATGAAGGTTATGTGTATAACTTCCCATTGTGAAACGGAAAAAAAACAACATCCTTGTCCTTCAGCGACACGTGCTGGCTGGACTCATGACCTATTACTTTTAATGCAAGTGCAGTGCTGTGTGTATGGGCACACACCGAATGTGTTAAATAGTCACAAAGCACTTTGCTGTCAGTGCATTCACTCCTGTGTCCTCATTTCAGTGGATACTCATAACCCTTTTTATTCTGAGACATCTGCACCTTGTTCAAGGCTTTGTGAAAGTGAGAGCCTGCTGCTGTTTTGTGCAAGTGTGAGTTATAAGCTCTCACGTCAAGCTTAAACAATAGGTTTGAGGATCCACGCGGCAAATCTCAAGAACAGCCAGTAGCCCTTTATGCGTGTGCTGCTGTTTTTTTTTTTTCTAGAAGTAAACTGGAGGAGAATATTGCATCCAACCGGCTGCTGAACCTTCCCCATGAGTAACGTGGAGTTCTGAGAAAAAAGCTGTTTCACATCACAATGAATTTCCCTCTGCTCTTTCCTCAGCCTTTCCTCAGAATTATTGACTAGAATTGCAAGGTTCTGTGTGCTCATACTCACACGTTCGCATGTTGCTGTGCCAAAAAAGGGCAGCTTTTGACCACTGTGTTGCCTCACAGACAGCCACACAACACAAACGCACACACTTGCTACTCTGTTTAGTCTCTCCACACTTTTTTAGCTGCGTTGCGCAAGAAACCCTTGGCCACTTTCGTTCTTTTTTTTGGGGGGGGGGGTGTTAAACAATGGTGTGAGAGTGTGAAGAGAAGCTTGCAGATGCCCCTGTGTGTGTGTGTGTGTGTGTGTGTGTGTGTGTGTGTGTGTGTGTGCGCATGCCGTGTGCCTACGTGCTGCAGAGAGCACCTCCTCCATCTCTCTGACCCAATAGCTCACATTCCTTCCTGGAATAGAGAGTCCTTTAATACCTGCCCCTCCTCCAGGGCTTCTTTCGCTGGGAGAGTTTATTTGTTCATGTGTTCCTCAGTGCGAATGAGTGTACATCTCATTACACTTTCATAGACTTATCTCAAGGCTGTGCGGCTTCCCGGTTAAACATGACTGTCAGTTACTTCCCTCACGTTTCTCTCTCTCTTTTTTTTGTTTGTCTTCACACTAGGTTACAAATAAGTATAAGGAAACACATATGACCTACTTTTGCCTAATGAAACTAAATCCTGAAATACACGTGCTCAAGAATAAAAGCACTGCTTTGTTTTTATCATGCAATAAATGTGTACTCAATAGGGAATCAAGCTTATCTTGTATTTGCTATGACTTTAAAAACATTCGTGGAACTGCGCCCCCCCGACTTAGTCACCTCTGTAACTGAATAGTAGTTGTTATTATTATTATTATTATTATTATTATTATTGTTGTTGTTGTTTAGAATTCCGCGGATACTATATGGAGACGTCTCGATTCAATTACCTTTCCCAGCCAAATTATGGAGGGACCAAAAATGTAACTCACGTTACTGTTACTGTTTCCTTTTTTAGACTATTGGAGCGTTCAGCATCATTAACCCCATTAAACGTCTCAACAGTGAGCCATTCTGAGAATTTGGAGATGGCCCTCAGCTCCTTTAAGCCTGCCAGCGGAGTTACAGCGCATGCATGTTCATATAGGCCACAGTGGAGCATTCTACTCGTGTCAAAAAAGTAGTTTGTGTCAAGAATAATAACTGTGGACAAATTCTTAACTTTGTTAGGTCTCATTCTTTACAAAACCAAGAAAGACGAGAGCTCCAAGGATTGATGTGCACATCTGGAGAGCAGATTAAATAGCAGAAATAGCAATTATTCTGCATCTGTCTTCGTGTTTAGTGCAGTATTGAAAAAGATACTGCACTTTACACTGTTATATATAAAGTAAGTTAAAGTAAAGCTAATACACTAGCCAGCAGGAAATGGGCCCTGTTTTGAAAATAATTTTGCTTTATGTTAAAAACGTCTACACTGTAAAACAAAGGTAACCAAAAAAGTTTATTTAGAGTAATGTTAGGACTTTGTGGCTGGTTCTTTAACAGTTACAAACTCAAGAGTATTCCTTTAAGCCTAAAAGTTCCAAAGAGACAGTCCAAATCCCTGTTATGACTGTCTGTACTTGCAGACTTGTAATGCAGGCACATATACAGTAGTGTGTGGGTGGGGGTGATGGGGGTGTTTTATGAGTCTTCCAGACCTCCGTTGGCACTGACATCCCTTTTATGGTGGAGAAGACCCCCAGCTGCAGCTGACAGTGGAGTCTTGCGTCATGCACTTAGCCTTTAATGTCCTCCTCATCTGTTCCTGCGGGCTTAGATGCATTCCAGACTGACCGAGCACACAGTGACTAAAACCCGGGTGTTCCTCTATGAACACTGCTTGTTTTTCCACTGCTTGTGATGATTATCCCCTACTACCCATACTTTTCATGAATAAAGCTGATAGATATATATATACAGTCGTGGCCAAAATTATTGGCACCCCTGGAATTTTTCCTAAAAATGCACCATTTCTCCCAGAAGATTATTGCAGTTACAAATGTTTTGGTATAGCTACACATGTTTATTTCCTTTATGTGCATTGAATCAACACAAAAAGCTGAGAAAAAAGCCACATTTGACACAATTTCACACAAAACTCAAAGAAGGGGCCGGACAAAATTATTGGAACCCTCAACTTAATATTTGGTTGCACACCCTTTGGAAAAAATAACTGAAACCAATCGCTTCCTCTAACCATCAGCAAGCTTTTTACATCTCTTAACTGGAAAAGTTGACCACCCATCTTTTGCAAATTGCTCAAGGTCTCTCAGATGTGAAGGCTGCCTTCTCCCAACAGCAATTTTGAGATCTCTCCATAAGTGTTCAATCAGATTTAGATCTGGACTCATTGCTGGCCACTTCAGAACTCTTCAGCGCTGTATTCAACCATTTCTGGGTGCTTTTAGAGGTTTGTTTGGGGTCGTTGTCCTGCTGGAACATCAATGACTTCTGATGCAGACACAGCTTTCTGACACTGGGCCCTACATTGCGCCCCAAAATATTTTGGTAGACTTCAGATTTCATGATGCCTTGCACACTGTCTTGGCACCGAGTGCCTGAAGCAGCAAAACATCCCCAAAACATCACTGAACCTCCACCATGTTTGACTGTAGGACCCATGTTCTTTTCTTTGCAGGCCTCATTCTGTTTTCTATAAACAGTATAATGCTGTGCTTTACCAAATAGCTCTACCTTGGTCTCATTTGTCCACAAGACATTCACCCAGAAGGACTTTGGCTTCAATTACCAAATTTTGCCAAACTCCAGTCTGGCTTTTTTATGTTTCTGTGCCAGAATTGGGGTCCTGCCAAAGCGTTTCATTTCGTCCAGATGTTGACAGTCGAGCTGACACCCTGCAGAACTGCTTGAGTCTGCAGAACAGCTTGAATTTATTTAAAAGTTGATTGAAAGGTTGAGTCAAATGGTGCATTTTCTGGAAAAATTCCAGTGGTGCCAATAATTTTGGCCATGACTGTATATCAGTTTCAAAAACAAATAAGTGTTGAATTACTGTTTAATGTAAAGATAATGTTTCATTTTTCAGCAGACGAGTGCTTAGAATTGTTTAACATTGCTGGAAAAGCACCTAAAGTGCAGTGAGTGTGCAAAATCTAAAATATAGGAGAGTTTTAATGTGTTTCACATGTTTGATCATTGCATAATATTAAGAAATAGTTAATAAGGATAACCTTAAGTATTTGCTGATACTGATACCAATCCATCTTTTCCCCTCTCTTCAACAACGAAGGTATTATTTCATTTGTCTGGATGCCACAATCTTCCTCCAGACTGTGCTACATAAGTTATACAATTCCAGTTTTGACACCCACGTAGTGCACAATTAGTTCATTATGGAATTCTAGACACATGGCTGAATCACCAGTGACTTTCAGTAGGGAGCCATTTGAGACATATCCTTGCTGCTCCTTCATGTTGTTTAGTTTTTACACAACAGAGGCTTTTTCAGATATCTGCTCCAATGAGGTTTAGCTCATATCAGACCGATACACTCAAGCTGAATGGGACTTCTGACTTAGCCAAATCAAAGGGCTGATTTATTGGGTGCCCAGCAGGCCATTCCTCAACCGATAGGCAGAAATGTGTGAGCTCATCCTCGCTTGTCATCTCTGAGATAAATTCATGAGCTTCACATCTTGTATTTCTCCTTCCTTCCTGTCATTTGCTCGCTTGAGGCCGACCTTGAGATGATGGCAGCATTTAAAATCCCCAAGTGTACTTATTATATAGTGCATTCAAGTTAACTTCATCCAGACAAGCCCTGATCCTGCTGTATTTTTTAGCCAAATTCTTGTGTCTGTTGCTGTTATTTGGTGTATTTTATTTTTTTCCCAGAAACCACACAATGTGTTATGTGATTTTATATAGTAAAAACTGTATTATTTTACATCACTATTTTCTCTGTTAGCTGCCTATGTATGTAAAAATGTTCAAACTCAAATACTCCAGGAACAGCATAACATTTAGTGGACATTTCTCCACCTATTCCACTCCAATAACTCTGCTATAGACTGTCTGCTGTAACAAAACTCATTATGACTGAATGGACAAGCTAAACAGCTGTAGGCTAAATGGACACTCAGAAATGTATTCATGGTTGTGATGTCACTGACTGACATGTGTGGCGTCTCTTCTGAAAAGCAATCTAGGCTGAAATACTCTTTTTTTTAAACTTATGGGGAATGGTCGGGCCTACTGTAGGATGAATAGGTGTGTATATGTAAAAGCATTGTTTTTTATGAAATCACAAAAATCTCAAAATGATCTTAAAGATTAACTAAATATGTATATATGTATTATTCTGCAGTATGGATGGATAATGTTTACATGCTACATAGTATTTGTATTAAAACAATTATACGAAAATTTTTATAACAGACCATTATAAACTGAAGTATCACAGTTAGATTCTATTAGTACTATGGTCTAGTACAGTCAGGCAGCTTCACTGGGTTAATGTTATGTAGTGCTGAGGGCATTCATGTCTCTTTTGTTTCCTGGGACGTTCTGGAAAGCCCCTTTCATCTGCCCTTTGGCCAATAGCAGAGGTTCAGCAATGAGTGGTATGTCACACAGAGGTCAGCAATGAAGCTTTGTGTTAGTTGTTTGTAACCATCAAACTTGTTTTAAAAGCATATCAGAATGTCATATAAAAATAAAAGGTAGCCTAATAATTAAAAATCATATTACATAACAAGGCTGGTTCTAATGTAGAATCTTAGAAGAAAGTGTAACATTAATACAAATTAACTGCTTTTGAGGTTCCTGAAGAAATACAGACCTGCTGAAAGCAGTTATTTAAGAATGCATGCCACTCACTCAACAAGCAGCAGTTACACCAATGAACCATCCATTTTAAACAACCAGATATATCTTCCTTTTGAGCACAAATCCTTAAAATTCCAGCACCTAATTCCATTCTCTCTGAACGCAATTATTCAAAGGGAGCTAGACTATTCAAAGGTGGGCAACAAAGTGAGAAATTAGATGTCGTTGCTCCAAGCTCTGGAGAGTGAGATTCAGATACACCCACCTTTCATTTCCCAACCATGGGGTTGGAATCCCTCTGTTGGTCATCACTAAATTTCAGGTTTTGCAGCCCTGGGAGGAATCCTTAAGAATTAGCTGGAGATACTAAGGCAAGGTAATTTGGAGGATAGAAAAATTGTCCCCTTTGAAAGGGGAACAAAGGGGGATTCAGAAAAGGTATTAGGCTCCCAAAGGACAGGGGCAAAGTCAACTTCACATGCCAGATCACTTCAAAGGGTCCAGAGAGACCGTAAAGGAACTTCTTTCATCAGAAGCAAACAGACAAAACTTCTTGTAGGCTTAATATGGTAAAGAATCGATTTGGGAAGGATTTGGTGATCTATCAAACCTGCACCAGTTCATGAAGCCATTGTGCTGTTCTTAAAATCAGAGGTGTCCCCTAGATTACCAGAGAGGGACTGAAGAATAACTGGAAGTACAGTAATCCCACACTTTTCACTGGGGTTACGTTCCAAGAGTATAGTGGAAAAACCGCGTTGTTGTGTTTTGATAAAAAATGCCTAAAAATGCTTATTTTTATAGTGTAAACCCTAAATATGCAACCAAATATGCTCACAGAACTCATTTCAAATATGCACCAAATATGTTCATTTCACTCAGTTTAATGCATTAAAGGTAACCCATATTCGCCTTTTAATTTAATTTACGGTAATAAAAATGCAGGGCTTTAAACAAGAGAAACACTGAGACAATCCACAGGGGGAGATTCTGGACTGGAGCGCCACATACGCTTCAAATGGCAACAGCAAGGAGAAATAAATAATCAGAATGCTTAAAAACCGTTGGCATTAGCAGTTAGCATTAACAGTGCGCGTTAGCATTAGCAGTGTGCGGCGAGCCTAAACAAAGGCTTGTACACAAAAGAAACGTTGAAATAACTCTCTCTACTCACATGTTTAGACAAGACACAGCTTACTAATACTAAATAAACTGAGATAACTGTTGAAAACTCTCTCTCGCACACTCACTCTCTCTGAGAGACACTGTGTGACTGCTCCATGTGTGCTTATGTGTGACTGCTCTCTCTCTTTCTCTCTCTCGCACTTTCTATATTTATAGGTATATTTTATATGGAAATGTAGCTGAATTTACATTCATATTTGTTATAAAATTAGTACATTATATTTTTCTTGATAATTTAGCTCTAAAATGCAAATATATATATATATATATATATATAAAAGACTGCGTTGTTGTGTTTTGGTAAAAAAAAAAATTATAGTGTAAACCCTAAATATGCCCCCAAACATGCTCCCAGAACACTTTCATTTTAAACTCAGTTTAATGCATAACCCTTAAAGAAAATGTAAAGGTCAACCCCTATTCGCCTCTTTTCAAAGTAAACCCATGTTTTAATTTTAATTCCCTGCCGAGATATGCAACGCAGAAGGTTGCATGACAAAAGTATTGGGACACCACCCGGTTTTCGGAGAATAAAACCTGAGGCTAAAAATACAAATGAGGGCTCGTTGGAAAGGTGGAGATCTACCAAACTGTGGTGTTTGAGTGCTTTCCTCGCTAAGATATGCAACTCGCAGGACAAAAGTATTGGGACACCGCGGCAAGGTGAATGGGTCCCCTTGTGTGAAAATATCCAGAAAAAATATATTTATTGCCACAAAAAAGCAAAAAAAGTGGAGGATATTTGCAGTTTCTGCGTTATTGTGGGAATTTCCGCGTAAAACTATGAGTTCGGTTCTCAAAAAAAATCAGCGTGTGACTGAATCCGCTACTCCTAAACCGCATATAACTGGGGGATTACTGTATATATATATTGCCACAAAAAAGCAAAAAAAGGTGGAGGAGATTTTGTAGTTTCTGCGTTATTGTGCGGATTTCCGCATTACTGATGCGGAGAGAGTAGAGAGTTCGGTTCAGTTCCGCGTGTGAGCCGTGTAAAACGGGGGGATTACTGTATACAGAGTGCAGAGGACCCTTCAGTGGTGTAACACATCCTTCACAACGATCTGCCACTCAAGTTGCTGCTACTAGGTTTGCCAACTTTCAGGCCAGGACTTGAAGAGCGGTCTTATAGAATGTCTTTGCAAAAGGAAATGGTTGTTCATGTGGATTCTCTTTACCTCTTGTTTTTCAGACTATATTAATTTAATTTCATTACCAGTTTTATCAACATATGATGTATACAATATATAATTAGCCAGCCAGACTTAGTAACTTGGCTAACTTAAGTCAAGTTCAGGTACAGTTTGTTTTCTGATAATGTGGTTTTCCACACTGATTTGTTTGATAATCTGTTGTAATGTGTCATTTGTTTGGAAAATTAACTCTCACCTCCAAACTCTTTGGATATAGTTTATATAATTTACAGACAGCTCCCAATCAGTCAGCTCCCAATGAGTCTTGGGTATCTTGGTGACTAACTATGTCTCTCATTTCTGCTTGCTTATTTCTAAAAAAAAAACCCCAAAACCCTCTTGTCCCCATCCCTTCCTTACTTTTGTCTTCCGACTTTTTTTTGACAGGTGTTGTTTAAGTGTACCTAGCATGCAGTAACTTGGTTGAATAGTGGACATTGATTTAAGTTTAGCTTTACAGGTTTAAGGAACAGATGTAGACTACTTGAGCATTGATGTACATCGCTCTGGATAAGAGCATCAGCTAAATGGCGTAAATGTAAATGTAAATGTCAAGATACAGCTACGGTGTGCTTTGTCTGAAACTGTGATCTTTGTGATCTTTCTTCCTCATCTCTCATCATTTTCCTACAAAACATTAAGGGGAAAGCAGCTGAGCTTAATAGAATTTTCAATTGCTTCACTATACTTTTTGTATAAGCAACTGTTTTTCCTTTTTATATCCTTTGTTTGATCATTGCACTTCAACAACCATTTTGTCTCTTGTGTTGAGAGCTCCTTGGTTTTGCTCCTGTATGCAACCTCATATACGTTACCCTAGTGAAACAGGAAGAAGAATGCAATTTTGATTGCTTTATTTTTTTATATATTTTAATGGGTACTAATACTTTTGTTTTCTTATATGAAGTACAGTTGATTTAAAAGATCCTATGCTTTTTGCATTTCAGTAGATCTGTTGACTGATGGTTGAGATGTTTGAGAAACACTTTTTGGGTCATATTTGGTTCATATTTATGAGAACAAAGTCAATAGACATTATGGGTATACATTTAAATTAAACATCTAAAAATGTATGAATACTTGTTTCACTTCATTGTGTTTGCAAAGTTCACTCAGTCAAAATACATTCAACTGTTCCCAAAAGTTCATGAATAAAAACCTGCTTTAAGCTTTTATGTGAGGAAGTACTCAGATGAAGCACCAGAATTCCTTCAGGACCTCATATCTTTACTGCTCCTAGTACAAATGTATTTCAACCTGTTCCTCTACACATTCGCTAAAGCCCACTCATTCCTTCCACTTTAAAGGTCACAATAGATGGCCACATACATCCAATAGGTCTTTATCTGTAGTGTTACACCCACCAACATGAGTGACATTTCAGCTCAGTGGTGTGCAGCCCAGACAGGCCAAATATAGAGCTGATCTGCTTTGAGCTTCTGAGTAACCTGTGAAGGAACGTTGGAGAATCACAGAGTGAATCAGAATCTTATCACATTGTTCACTGTCTCAGAAGAAGCCTGCAGTATTTCTCATGCAGCTCTCTTGTGGCTTTTGCTAATTTTGGGTGGGGAGAAAAGAAAGTGTGTGTGAACTGAAACCGGTGACTTGTAACCTTCTTTAGATCACTTTCTAACTTTTTTTTTTCTTCCAGGAAGTCCTTTCAGGGCGTCGTTGCTACAGCCATACACAGAGCTCTAGTTTCTGATTCAAGACCTCATTATTTCAGGCCTTATAGTTTTGAACACACAGTACTTTTGAACCTAGATCTGCTACAAATAAGCTGCTGTTACTGAAAAGCATACAGTAAACTGATCAGGCCTAAAAATATAATTTCCTTTGGTGTCATCAGTGATACTGAAATCTCTGCAGTTCAAACAAGCAAAGGACTCAAACAGTACAGGCAAGAGTACAGAAAAGTATAACCGCTAACATATGTAGCAATATGTACAGTCTTTCCCATACGCAATTACATCATAAAGTCTATCATGACATTGTAATGATCAGATGAAATGAATGCTGACGTAGTGAAGTTACTATTTATATGATTGTTTTGTTTTATGTCATTCTTTTGTACTTATTTTGGTTCTCCATTGTGTTATCAGCAGAGTTTGCCTCTTAAGAAGTGTATTTATCTGCATCATGAAAGAATTAAATGGCCTTACACTTTTATTACGGTTTGTCAGCTGACATAAAAACTTTATCATGAATGGACAAATAGCAACAATCCAAAATGACTTAGGGCTTTTACCTGCTGTTGACCACAATGTATTTCTGCACACAGTGGCTACATGAGCAGCTTTTGTTTAGCTGGAGGAATGCATACTTGGGGGCAGGTCAGAGACTACACATCCCTTGCTGGAACAAGAATGCCTTCTTTGATTACCTCTAATTCAGAATAAATAAAGTCAACAAAAAAAGAAGGAACAGATGAAACGATCTTATTACTGTTTATATTGGGAAAACGGTAGAAACAGACTGCAGGAGTTATCGTGGCATGCCAGAAAACACTGGTCATGCTGGTGTACCACCGCATTGATACATGCGTAGGTTCCTGTAACTCTTGTAAAAAAGAGTTTTTTGTTCCAATAGTAATGATATATTTTTATACTAAAGGCCATGAAACACTAAAGGCTAACCCTGTTGACAGGTTTGTTGACTGGTATGTCAGCTGTAGTCAGTGGTGGAGAGTAACAAAGTAGATTTACTTGAGTATTGTACTTAAGCAGAGTTTTTGAGTATTTGTACTTCACTTGAGTAGCATTTTTTTTGGAAACTTTCACTTCACTACATTTGAAAAACAAATATTGTACTTTTCATTTCACTACATTTCTATCAAGGATCTCGTTATTCGTTACTTTTAATTCTGAAAGGGGATGTTTTTCCTCTCTTCTAAAAACCTGATTATTTCTTCTCAGGTGACAGGCTGTAAGTATCAGTAGAGTAACATCGCGTCTGAGGTATTCAGTAAATATAAAATTAATGCAATGCCTTATTACATTTCTGCAACGCCATTTTCAGACCCATGACCAGATCTTGATAAAATGTTTATATTTTATCATTGCTATGCGGTTGCGTAAGATCCCATAACACGCTCTGTCACTCTTTTACGCACTCTCTCACGCGCACACTCTTACACACACTCTCTTATGCACACTCTCTCACGCGCACACTCTTATGCACACTCTCTACTCTAGCCTAAAAAGCACAGCCTCCATAACTCAAAACACACTGGTGTAGAATACAGAC
>JBBPCY010000035.1:4093141-4114361 GCA_037974405.1 Brachyalestes nurse
TTCTATTCCAGCATGACTGTGTCCCAGTGCACAAAGCAAGCTCCATAAAGACATGACTGGATGAGTTTGGTGTGGAAGAACTTGACTGGCCGCTTGACCTCAACCCCATCCAACACCTTTGCAATGAACTGCAATGGAGATTGCGAGCCAGGACTTCTCATCCAACATCAGTGCCTGAATGAATGGGCGCAAATTCCCAGCCTTCCAAGAAAAGTGGAAGCTGCTGTAGCTGCCAAAAGGGAACCAATTCCATATTAAAATCTATGTAGCCTATTTGAATGCCTGTTTGAAGTCCCTGTTGGTGTAATAGTCAGGCATCCCAATGCTTTTGTCCATGCAGTGTTTTTCCTCTCTGTAAATCTTTCCTTTTTGTTGTGCATTTGACTGTAAATCTGCACTAAAGCAGAAACTGTGATTCACTGACTCATTCACTTGGATGTTCAACTCATTGAAAGAGTCAGAAAGAACTGGTTCGGTGAACTGAACAGAACTGGATCTGCTGACTGACGGCTGATCCACTGGCGAAGAGCCGCGAGTTAATCCTGGCAGCGCGAGGCCACCATGGAGCTGCCCCCTCACGTGGCCTGCCAGTCACGGCTGTTCATGCTGCTCGCGTGTGGGGGCAACAGGTTCAGCACACACTCACTCACACACCAGTATGTATTTCTCCCTTTGTGGGTGCACTTGCTTTGCTTTCTGTAGGGCTGAAGCAAAAATGCTGTTTGGCTCAACTCAGTCCTTAACATAGGAAAGCAAAAACAATTTTTTATGTTACTCTTTTGCTTATAAAAAATCATTAAAATAAGTAAAATAAAATATAATACAAGCGGGGACCAGCTAAGTGTCCCCACAGGGGTAAAAAAGTTTTCATTTTTCATTATCTAGAAGAGAGTTGATTGCCAAAAAGAACTAAATACACACCCACACACACACACTTTGCATTGTGTGTGGTTTGTGCAGCTGTTCCACATTGGGACCTTGTTCAAACGTGGTTCACCCTTTCACTGAGCTGCCAGTCATACAGTAGGCTGCTGTAATATAATGCAGTGTGGGAAAGGCTCTCCTGGCTTTATGCCTCGTTTATATGGAAAAAGCAGACCGAAGGAAAGTTAACAGGACTGATTGCAGTTTAATTACAACTGCATGTCAAACCGTATTAACATCCCTTTCTTTACACATGGGATTCTCGCTTATCCTCTACCTGATTAATGATTAATTTAATCTAGAAACTATGCTCTGATTGCAGTGTTGTTGTGTTGACACACTGTCAGTGAGTTTCATATCCCCATCTTTTGTATGACAACACTGGACACTGATAGCGCTTGTGGAGAACAATGAGGAGGCCTGAACCACAGGCGTGTGATGTGCGTTAATCCCGGGTTCCACAAGCTGCAAGGAGCAGAACGTGTAAGAGACATTATGCAACACTGCCTTGATTACCCAGATTACGGGGCTCATTATAAGTGGCGGCCACAAAAACACAGTCTGGCTCATGCTGTGCCACCAGTTCACCCCGGCTCTGGCCCAGCCACTTCCTGTCCCCATTGGATTTATGCCAGTAGCCTTCAAATGAGTTGATGTGGGTGGTGTTTGATTGTTTTTTTGTGGGTTTTTTTTCTCTTGTTATCGTCAGTCTGCTGGACCTAGTCCAGAGAGTCCCTAGAGTCTACAATTCATTTTGTTTAGAGCTGGACGTTGACGATAAATAATATAATACATCAATACAATATACAAGCTCCCACCCATGTAAGGGTAGCTGATATAGCTAACATGTAACAATATAATGCTTTAAGTTAATAAAAAATACAACAATATGTGTTCTTTCATTTTGCTGAGGCTATATTTTTAAAAAAGCTCAGAAAAACTAGGAGTTTAACTCTTCTCCCCCCCCCAAAAGATTCAACAGTAAAGTCATTCAGCTGCTTGTTTCTATGCATGTACAGTAATTAGTATATGTTGGTTGTTGCTGCTAAAAGCCTCTAATAATTGGTCTTTTATGGTACGTGCAGTTGTTTAATGTTGTAAAGGTACTGATGGAATCCACAGTTTATTGACAAAAAAAAGTCGATCCAATTATAAGTTCTTTCTATAATGATAATAAATCGCCCACTCCTTCACTTCATAGTCAAATACATGGCATCAATTCAGCTGTCATCTAATAAAGCCAAACAATGTGACTCAGTTTAATTAGGACAATGAGGTTGTTGATTTATAAAATCTCAATATAAATAAATGTTTCCCTGGGTTTGCCATTGAGACTGGCTTAATATTTCCAAGCATTTTCTATTCGGAATGTAAGGGAAACCTTCTCAGACTGAGTTTCTCAATTTAGGCCGAGTCTCCAGACTTTGGGTCAAGTGGCTGCATTCCATTGATATGCTGCTAGTCCGTTGTTTGTTCTCCTTATTGGGTTTTACTACATTTGTACAGTAGTTCTGTTCATAGAAGAAGCTCCAGGTGACCTTTGGCCTTGTATTCTTTTTCTGAATTGTTTATTCCCACAAAATGCAGTCTGTTGATGAGTTTGCTATTTTTAGAGTTTCTCCGCTAAATGGATATCGTCTCATCTTTCTGCATTCACAGCTGCAGCTTTACGTGCTTCGCGACTTGTTAGTCATGTTCGGCTGGCGCAGATAAAACATCTCGGGGGGGAAAGCATGAGTTGACGATTTCAGTGCGGTTTAACTTCGCTGTCTCTTGTTACCGAGCTGGAGAATGTTCTTGGCATTCCGTGTCTGCTTACTCTGGAAGGCTTCAGTGCTTCGAGACATGGCCTCGGTTTGCTCAGTGAATGGAGGAGCCTAAACAGGAGCCTGAAGGGTAAACACACGATTGTCAGGCCAAGAGCTTTGTTGGTATAGCACAAATACCATTGTAAGACTGTACCAAAAAAACTGAGATGACTTCAACTCTTCAACATTGTATTATTATTCCACACTTGGAGCTCGTCCAGACAGGCAAAGTCAGATTCCTAACATTCAGCCAGTACCATGTTTGTGTTCTTAAGTTGAAGGATTCATTCTGATAAATGTCATTAAAGATGTACTTATGCAATTATTAATAGCAGAGCCAAAAAAACCAGCGGTAACTCAACATCTTGAGGAGCATTCTAGGAAAACTGCTTCATTCCTTACCATATTCAAAAAAGTTTTAATAAATTGCAGTAAAGGGTGCCAACTTTCCCCAGCAACTTTACCCTTTTCAGCAATTATATCCCTCCAAGTAAATGATGATTGCCTTGCTCAATTTAGGGAAATGCAGCCAAAAACAGCTTTTTTACTCTGTCTGGTATTCGCAATAAATGGAAAGGGAAGGGATTCGGAGAAGGAGAGGTGGAGTCACAGAGGTAGTTTCCAGCTCATGAAAATTGGGCTTGCTCCCAGAATCTCAATCGCTTGGCTTGCACAAATTAAGTCACATGGCTGCCAGTTTATTTCCCGACTTCATAATGTTGAATCAAGTTGTGGGATTTACAACAACCCATTTTAGAACGAAGACTTTTAATGCTGTAAGCATCTGTTTTAAATAACATCTATGATGATGAATGGGGATTTCTCTCCAGTTTTTCAGAAGTTATGAGATTCTTCTTCTCAAGCATGTTCTCTAACTGCAAATAGAAATTATATTGTTTCTATTGTTAAAATGCTCAATGGAAAAGGGTCTTAGTGCAAATTTACATGCACTAGTGAACTGTTTCATCCCATTGACTGTCACTTAATAACATCTATGACAATGAATGGGGGATTTATCTCCAGTATCTCAGAAATGACTAGACTCTTCTTCTTTAGCATGTTCTCTATTTGCAACCTTTATATTGTTGTTAAAATGTTCAGTGGTGAAGAGTCTTAGTGTGGGCAATCTGAAGGGTGAATGGTGCTAAATGTCAGAGCCTTAGGCCAAATGTTGAAGATAGTGTTGCATGGCTTTGCTGGGATCCCACCAATTTCCACTTCACTCAGTTGTTTAGGATTAAACCTGTGCTAACAGGCCTTCCAGGCCTATCTAGCTGATTCAGCGAAAGGTCACACTCATAAAAGTGACTTCATTGTCTGAATGCAGAAGCTTGAAGATTTCAGAGAACCTTGCCAGCTTTGTCCACAAACCACTGCTTTGTATCCTCAGCCACAGTGTATTTTTCTTTCTGTGATTATTCATTGCTCTAGTGTAGTAATGCCTACATTTCTCATCTTGTAATGCCAAAACAGTAACATAATATACAAAGTAGGTACGTAAGTTCTAAAAATGTTTATATTACCATATTATATTTTACTACTAAAGTAAGTCAAAAACACAAATCTAAAAGGAAATGAAGAAAAGTTATATATCGTATAACAATGCATTTCTAAACTGATCGAGGAGACCAGGGTAACTTTCTGGCCTAACTAAACATTCTTATGGGCCAGCTTTGGGCAGTTTTGTTAAAACGATAAGAATTCTTTCAATAGCAGATCTATTGAAGTTAATCCTCCCTCTCGTCTCCACAAAGTGCCCAGTACTGGCTTGGCTTGTTTTTCTCTGAATGCCCCTTCACCCTTACTGGCATGCTAGCAGTCTTTTGAAATACACTAGTACAGGCACATTTCATAACCAAACCCACTAATGAAATGCAGCCTATGGGGAGAAGATTTAGTAATACTTGCTGTAGGCCACTTCCTTTCATATTTCAGCGTAATATTTGCGGTTTAATTTGTTTAGATAAGTTTAGGGTGTTGCATAAGTATTACAGCAATGTAGCATAATGGTACAGGACGGAATGAACAGAGAGCAATCTATCTACATAGCAAACGGTTGAATCATCCGTGAGGGTCTGGCTATGCCAACAATCATTTCCTGTCTAATAAAGCTACTCAGTGGAACCAGAGTACAACACCATAGCCTGTTAAAGCTATATACACATAGTTCAGGCTCGTAATGTGGAGAAATTTAAGAAGCAGTCTTCATGAAAGACTGAGACTTGTTTGTGTCTCTTGTTGGACTTTTGAGAAGAATTCAAGCCTCTTGGTCATAGAACTGTCATGAAAGTCATTAGAAACCACCTTGAAAGGAACTATAGGAAAGATATACTGGGATTATTGAGTGTTCATTGGGTAGAGCCCCAAAATCATGTTCTGACAGACTGAACAGGAGAGCGGCAGCACAAGAGTTTGATGCGGCTCGGGCGCCCCCTTGTGGTATAAACAGGTGGTTGTTATTTGGATGTTAAAGAATCGCCCTGGCTGGTCAGACACACTTCCATTTTCCTAAGTTTTGTTATGAATGAAAACTGCGACCCATGAAAAGGAAGTCATCGTTATTGTTTATTGTTCCCTACTCGTGTGTTGGAACTTAGTCATTGTTATTCATTATTACTGTAAAAATACAGGTGTTTATAAGGCCTGTGAAAACATTGTGGGGTCTTCTTTGTCAAGGACCTCTTCTTCTTGACACATTTTAATTTTATTCTTTAGTGTGCTGTGGCTGAACTCATCGTTACACACACACTACCAGTCAAAAGATTTTGCACCAGTTATCTATTTATTCCTTAGCAGTTTTTATACTGTTTAGTATTGTTGAGTGAACGGCTATAAATAAAAATATGTCAAATATAACAAGTTTCCTTTATAAGAATATGTAACAGTGCATGTCTGACATCCAATTAAACGGTTGTGTGGTGAAGCAGAGTCAAATTCTAGGCTGCATTCAAGTCAAATTTAAATGTACAAGTGAGCTGTTTCATCCCATTGGCTGTCACTAAAGAACATCTGTGACAATGAATGGGGAATTTATCTCCAGTTTCTTAGAAATGATGACATTCTTCTTCTCTAATTGCAAATAGCAATCTTTCTATTGCTAAAATGTTCAGTGGTGAAGAGTCTTAGTGTGGGGAATCTGAAGGGTGAAAGGTGCTAAATGTCAGAGCCTTAGGCCAAATGTTGAAGATGGTGTTGCAGGGCTTTGCAGGGATCCCACCAGTTTCCACTTCACTCAGTTGTTTAGGATTAAACCTGTGGTAGCAGGCCTTCCAGGCCTATCTAGCTGATTCAGCGAAAGGTCACACTCATAAAAGTGACTTCATTGTCTGAATGCAGAAGCTTGAAGATTTCAGAGAACCTTGCCAGCTTTGTCCACAAACCACTGTTTTGTCCTCAGCCACAGTGTATTTTTCTTTATATGATTAGTCATTGCTCTAGCATGGTAATGCCTACATTTTATGTTTATCTTTTATTGGCAAAACGTAGTAGGTAAGAATTTTTATTTTATCACATTCCACATGATCCACATTATAACTGTGTTTGAAAAATATGACATTTTCTGCTTAATATGGGTACTAAAATGGTGAACACATGGTAATTATATTTATGTGCAAAAATTGTGAATATATTTTTTTGGTATATGTTAAGAGAGTTAGATGCAACTGCATAAAATCTTAGAGTGTGGCAAAATCTTCATCTGGTAGTGTATAAAGGACCGTACACTCAATATGATGTCTGCTGAATTTTGCAATGAATTAAATCTATGACTCACGGGAAATAAAGTAGACATCATTTATTGTAAGCTATTAACTAAAATTAGCCTCATGGCTTTCCTTGAAATCCTTTTCAAATGTTGGGTCTGTCTGAAGCTTCCTTTTCAGATGTCTTCTCAAGGTCACTGACTGTGTGAAATTATAGTTATTCCCACAAGTATGAGGAAAGTCTGAATCATACCCCACAGATGCTCAATCCTATTGAGATCTGGGGAATTTGGAGGTCACATCAACACCCTGAACTCTTTGTCATGTTCCTCAAACCATTACTGTACAATTTTACAGTGTGACAGAGTGCATCATCCTGCTGAAACAGGTCACAAGAGGGGAAATTAGTCTTCAGCAATGTTTAGGTTGTGGTCTGTATCAAAGTAACATGCCAGGATCCAGGTTTTCCCTGCAGTGCGTCGCCCAGAGCATCATTTGCCGTCTTCCCATAGCGCATCCTGCTGAACTCTCTTCCTCAGGAAAAACATGGCTCAGATCCTTACACTTGCCCATTTTTCCTTCTTCCAACACATCAAATAAAAGATTTTTTACCCGCTGGCTAATATATCCCACCACCTTGACGGGTGCCGCTGTAATCACTTCACCACTCAGTGCAATAACTTGTTGAGTTATTCATTTTCTGCTTTTTAGTCTTTGAATATGAACTTATGAATTTGACTGGAAATCAAAAAACAAAAAGGTGGCAAGTTTGAATACATTGCGTGTAGAATAGTAATGTTTAAAAGCAAAGTTTTGGTACTAATTACAATTTCTATTGCAAAATGTGAGATAAGTTTCAGCTTCTTTCATCGTCGATGTAGCTAATAATGGTGAGGGTATTTTCAAGGTGCTGGTGCCAGTGTTCCATGGCATGGAAAGTTCTTGCAGATGGGGATCACCAGTTGAAAGGCATTACTGTTAAAAGAGTGCAGCTGAAGATGATAGAATGCAGTCAGTGTGAGACAAGATCCCTCTGATGCTAGCACACTGACACAGCTGCACAAGATTTTCTAGAAAATTTGATTAGAAGTAACATAAGATCTTTGTAAGTACACGTAGGCCACACTTGTGCAGAGAATGGGCCTTTGGCCTCTCCCCTCCGCAGCAAAGCAGCGCTGTCTTCTTTCAGTGTGAGCGGCCCATGTGGCTCCACCGCAGGCCAACCACATAGGGCCCAGGGAAGACTCTATAGACTTCCAATGGATATCCGGTGGTTTAAACTGGCAGCTGCTCCACTGCATAATAAATTAAACATTGAACCACACACTTTAGTCCTTCACCCCTATTGTTAGAAAACATAGTGGTTAAAGCACTACATTAATCCCATTAAAGAGGAGCCAGCATCAGGTGTGTGTGCGTGAGTGTGTGCGCATGTGTGTGCGTGTGTGTGTGTGGATATCTGAGGTCTGCAAGTTTATTAATAGTTTATCAATAGTGTATTACTACACTATTAAAAACTATCAATATTGTTAAGGAAATAATGAACTACTGCATTTTTTTTTAGAAATTATAACTAAATAAGTAAGTTATGCTGTAAGGGTTTGATGTGTGGACCCTCACTTCGATTTGAAGAACAGATTAACGACATTTATTGTTTCCTAATCTATATAATTGCTTTGTACAAACATACTCTAAATAATTTTTCCAGCTACTATAAAACTTATAATGAGCATCTGGAGTTATCTGGCCCATACAAACACCGTGATCATTCAGGAGTTTTCAGGTTAATCCATATTCCCATAGCATTTTTGGCTCCAGATGCAATTCACCTCATCATTAAGCATCATTGTCAGTTTGTGCCCTTGATTTCAAATTAAGCAGCTTCATATCCCTAAATGTTCGGCACTAATTTAAATAGCAGGGATCTTAGAAATCCTGATGCACACTCAAATGTAAAAAAAATGGAACAGGGAAAAGCTATAGAAGTTAAACTGAATAACTCACAGGCCTGGGGTTTAAGGGGTTAAATGCATAACAGGTTGGACATCAATAAGCATGAAATTGGGGGAAATTTGGGCCCAAACTGAGGTCAACGAATAATATGTCTGCAGTTTAAGGAGTGAACTCATTCCAGAGCACATTCTGCAGTGTTTGCAATTGAATTGCAGTGAACCTGAAGGTGACGGTTGAAGCACCTGTGTCAGCTTCACCGTTCCGCTCCCATCGAACTGAAATCCCCCAGGCCCTCTCAGACACGGAGCAGATGATATCCACCCGACCCTCCCCGACCACCCTCCCCCCCATCCACCGCAGAGGCCCAGCCTCAACAGAAATAGGTTCTGGTTTACTGGTCAGATCCTGTCGTCTGGTTTGTGCTGGGCTTCCGAAGGCGCTATCAGGGGCTGCAGGCAGCCTGGCCTTAGCCAGTGTGCGTGAGGGCCCTGCTGCAGGCCTGTGCTGTGGCTTCAGCCCCAGGCAAACGCTCGCCTCACTGTGGGTGACCTGCTTCCGGCAGATGTCCCAGATGCTGCTAGGGCCGAGAGGATCCCACCACAGAAAGAGGGAGGAGGTTTGTGTATGTGCGTGTGTATGAGAGTGTGTGTGTGATTGTGGAGGGGGTGGCGGGGTGGGGTTGCGTAAAGAGAGATGCTTTTCTCCTGCGCTGATGTGCGGGGCCGACACGCTTCCGTTTAGTCTCGTGGGAGACTTCCAGTAAGAGCAGATGTGCGACAGAGAGACCTTTTTTTCTTCTTTTCTCTTTTCTTTCTCGCACTCTTCTCTAACGGATTCGTTTGTTTTCTCAACAAACGTTCTAAATGCCTCATCCCATCTTTACTCCATGCTGGAGGTGAGGCCCCCAGGGGCGCCGGCTGGTAAAGTGTTTTCCAGTTCTGAATTAAAAACACTGTGAGTTCATAGAATAGTGTAATAGAGAGAATAGACGGACACTATGAAGATTAAATCGAGTCTCATCAATACGAGTCATTTTTATTCATGTCTGTAGCATGTCTGGTGTGCGTGTGTGTGTGCGTGTATGCATGCATGTATATAAGCATCCTTACTGAACTGTAACTCAGTCTTCTTTGCACAAATGTATCTTAATGCCTCCTTTTTGTTATTATCAGTGATTTGTTAGGAAGTACAAGGATTGTACCTGTAGACTTTTAAACCACCAAGGTCAACTAAGGGTCAATATTCGGGCCTTCATTTCATTTTCAAACTACATAAAGTCTGTTTTATTTCATTGTAGTATGTATAGTATGTGTAAGTAAAATGTAAAGTTATGATTGAAAAAGAATTTTTAAATCATTTCATTTAAATGATTAGATAAGTCTTAAAAGGGAAGTAACCTAATAATAAGGATAGAATGGGTTAAAAGGACACTAAGCATCTGCATGTTCTATTTTAGATCTTTTTGTTTGGAGGCGTCACCCTAGCAATAATGTAGCAATAATAGCCTGGCTGAATTTCATCACTGCAAGAAGTCCTGCACACTTGAACTGGCTCAGTCATTAAACACAGTCCCACCCGTCTTGAATTTACTGACGACTTATGTAACAATCGATTCCACCTTACCACTCCAGGCCTCTGAGTGACCTATCTGACCCATCTGCATGCCACTCTCGGAAACACAGTGCGATATGCTTCAAGACTCCAAAACCGCACTCGCTCTTTGCACACGTGCTTCTTTCTTCTCAAATCGGCTTAAAAAAAGAAAGAAACTCTGTGTGTGTGTTTATGTGCATGTGTGTAAGGTCCTTGAAGCAAGAGGTTAGAAAGCGTGTGAAGCCGGAAGCCTGTGGTTCTGTCCTGTGCTGCTTTAGCCTTACCGCTGCTCTTTTCACTGCCATGTGTATTTTTGATTGTCTGTGAGTATGCGTATCTGTTACTCTGTGTGTGTGTGTGTGTGTGTGCACCCTTTACCTTTTGCTGACCTGACAGAAACTTAGCAGAGAACAAATCACATGATCATACATAGGCCTACATACACATAAACCATTAAGGCGTCTGGATTTCATTGAGTCTTAAAGAAGTGTTTAGTAGAGGAGGTCATGGTCAGAGGAGGGGTTAGCATTTCATATTTTGAAGTTTAATTGTGTTGGATCAAATCAAAGTGTGCTATTGTTTAAATGTACAAATGTGCTTGTCACTTAGTTTAGTGGCACTGCAAACACCAATGAACCAAAACATTATGACCACCTGCTGGACAGGCTGTTGTATCTGCCTGTGAAAAGTCTTCTGGCCCAGGCAGGGGCTCTGAAAGACCTCTGAGGATGCCCTGGTTTATACAGCACCAATACATTAGCAACATTGGGGAAACTGGTGGCCAAGTGATTAGGAAGTTGCCCCTGGCATCAGAAGACTGTAGGTTTGAATCCCAGGACTGCCAGTGGCACCACTGAGCCACCCTTGAGCAAGGTACCGTCCTCTCACACTACTCCTATTGCTTCACTAGGTGAATGGGTTAAATGCAGAAAACTATTTTGTGCTGTTCACACTGTGTGGTGTAGAGTGTTCACGTGTGGCAAATGGATGCTTTACACTCACACACAAAAAATATCCTTCGAGTCCTGTAGGTTTTGGGGTTGAGCTGCCCTGGATTAGACCTGTCATTCCAGCAAATCCTACAGGGAATCTCAAGGCCAAGCCAACACCTTGAGCTCTTCTGCATGTTTCTTAAACTGTTATTAAACAATGTGTGCAGTGTGGCAGAACAGTTTATGCCACTGAAAAAAGCCAATGGCGTGAGGGGGTGTACCTGGTGATGATTAGGTAGGTTAGATCCGCTTGAATGACCAAAACTCAATTTTCAGTTTGTTGTTTGTTAGACCACTGTGGGGAGGTTCTCACTGCGCAGGATTTGCCATTTCGGAGATGCTCCGATCCAATCGTAATGATTCGGCCCTTGTCAAAGATGCTCAGGTCGTTGCACCTGCCCATTTCTCCCACATCCAACACAATCTTAATGAGACACTCATCTTTAACGCCAGCCCCTGTGGCTCAGTGGTAAAACACAGAATGAATGATGAGAACAACGGATGAGTCTGAAGAGGCACTGGTTTGGAACCACAGTGTGAGCAGAATCTTTTGGGGTGGCCTGGTGGTTAGGGAGTTGCCCCTGTGATCAGAGGGCCATGGGTTTGAATCCCAGCACTGCTAGCGGCACCACTGAGGTACCCTTGAGCAAGGTACCTTCCCCAGACACTGCTCCCAGGGCACTGTGTCACTGGCTGCCCTCTGCTTAACTCTGCTAATGGGTTAAATGCAGAGAATGAATTTCACACTGTTCACACTGTGAGCTGTGGTGTGTTCAGGCGTGACTATAAGGACTACTTTATTATTATCTTTATTTCCTTTGTGTGGGTGGTCCATTGATATGCAGGAGTTAACTTGTATGTCATGCCACCACAAACCCCTTTAGCATATTCAGTGCATTTTGGTATAGATTCTGCAAGTCTGTAGAACCATACTGGTGCAATGGAACACTGTTCTTCCAATAAATATTCCCACAGTTGGTGTTTTGATGTTGGTGGCATACAACATGTTGATCCTAAATCTCCCAAAGGTGTTCAAATGGTTTGAGATTTGGTGACTCTACAGGCCATGACATATGATTTGCATTAGTTTCACCATCAAATCATTCAATGACTGCAAGCTTTACATCATACATGTCCAGCCTTGTTCACTGATGTCATTCCCATAGATCTAAATGCAGGTCTTCCTTTAGTGACTGTTCCTGAGGTGTCCATGTGACTAAAGTCTGTAATTAACCCTCTTTCAAAGTCACTTCATCTTTTTCTTTTGCGAACATGACACATCACAGTTGACTGGGCCTTCATTACATTTTTATACCCCCCAGAGGACGTTCACTGCTTTATTTTATCAAACAGTATGCCTGCCTGTGCCTCATAATGTTTATCTTTTATTATTCCTTTCATTTGTCAGTCTGTTTGTATGCAATCAGACTATTTCATATGATAATCATAAACAGATTTTCATGTTGAGAGTAAATGTAGTGTAGAGCTATCTAATATCATCATCATCATCATAATCATCATCACAATCTAGCATGCCCTACAAGCCTCTGATCTCATTTCAGTGAAGGACCCCATTTAGTGCTTTTTAGTACCTGGACCACGCCCTTCACTGACTGTAAAATAGGTGACTGCTGACATCTAGTGGTCAGACTGAAAACTGCACCATACATGCCTTCCTTCTTATACGCGTACATACACTCATGGTTCGAATTACAGAGGATACTGGGGTACTCACTATTCACACAATGTACTTAAAATGTGCTCAACTCTACCTTAATTTACGCCTGAGAATATGCCAAACCCCTTAATTTGAATTAAGTGGCAATTAATTTTTAAACCGATCCCTTAATTTTACCTTAAAAGTGGATTTAAGTTATGAGTGTGAAATCCCTCAATCCTAAACATAAGGCATTAATTCAGGAGGTTCAGTTATTTAAGGGGCAAATTTTAAAAAGGGGGAAATTCAGTAGTTTTACCCCTTAATCAGCCTTAATCTGTACACTTTTCCCTTTAATTTTCCTTAAGGTAATTAAGGTAAAAATTAAGGTAATTGTAAGGGGTAAAATTAATTTCGTAGTGACTGTACCCCCCGATCAAGACCCAGACCCCCCCTAAATAGACAAAAATAGCAGTTTGAAAGGGGGGGGGGTCTTAACACTGTTAAGGCAGTACCCCCGAATTATGGAGGGGTAATTCATACACTATATGAACAAAAGTATTGGGACACACTTGAATTCAGCCGGCCGCTTACTTCAAGTGACGGGTCATTTTGATTAGAGTGACCAGACGTCCTCTTTTTCCCGGACATGTCCACTTTTTGAGACCTGCGTCCGGCGTCTGGCCGGAATTTTAGAATCGTCCGGGATTTTGGGCTGCCTAAACATTCGTCGGCCCGACATGCGGCCGAGATGCGCATAAAACGTATTAACCCCACCCGGACCACGGCTGTCAACCCGAGATGCGCATATCTCCCCGGGAAACACGGCTTAACCTCGCTAACCCTCCGGAACCACGGTCGAGCTGGTACAGAAAGTAACCTCACAAATGCTCTACAAAATGAACGGGCAGAAACTCCAAAATCTTGTGGAAAGCCTTCCAAGAAGAGTGGAAGCTGGTATAGCTGCAAAGGGGGGACCAACTCCATATTAATGTCTATATATTTGAATGCAATGTCCCAAAACCTTTGTCCACATAGTGTATGTACATACATACGTACATAAATAGACTACAAAGATACACAAATGCAGAAGGGGCCTATTGTGCTAGTATTACAGGTAAAATCATCTTGTACCATTTTTTAAGATGTTAAAAATGACCTTGTACCAAATTGTACATTGTAAATGTTTACTTCTAGTTTAGAGTTTATTTATATATCTGTACCCTGTGTCATTTTGTACTCTGTACAATCTGGATCCACACCATCTCGTCTCACAGTATGGTAGTAGGGTGGTAGTGGCCTAGTGGGTAAAACACTCACCTGTGAATCTGTTGACAATGAACCCCCACCTTCTACCATTGTGTCCTTGAGAAAGGCTCTTAACCTCAGTTGCACCAGGGGTACTGTCCCTGTAACTAATGGTTGTAAGTCACTCTGGATAAGGGTGTTGGCCAAATGCCGCTTTTGAAAAAGTGACTGTACTTTAAAAAAAGGTGACTGTATGTTATATCTCTGCACTCACATTGTTTCAGTTCTGGTTTTAACTAGCCTTAAGCAAGTGAGCCTTGAGCATAACTTGGGTATGATGCATTTCTGCATGAGTCAATGTTAAAAAGGCACTGAAAAAAGGCACTTTTTTAAAAATATGTAAGAAAACTTCCACAGAAACAATGTTTTTAAAATAGTTCTTTTATTTATTCATTGGAAGAACTGCTTGAAATAACTGCTTGTGCATAGGCCAACTAAATGCATCACAATTTTGCATTCAAATTCAGTCAGACAAGAGCAAGGAAGACCAGAAAAGGTGTGCTAAAGCCTGGTGGGACATGCTGGCCCATTCAGTCAGTGTGTGCAAGGAGAACAGAGACAGAAGATGGAAAAACTAGGGAAGGATCTGCAAGTGTTTTCATTGCACTCTCACTGGTATGAGGAAGCACTGGTATGGGGGGTCAAATGAAAAAAAAAAAATACTGGCTTTTCTGTTTCCAGTTGTTCACAAGAAAGCAGAGTGTAGCATCTTCAGTATTAACTGTCTACATCTGAGTCTGACCATGAATTTTGATGGAAGATGCATTAATGTGTTACATTATGATTGATGTAACGTTAATCAATCTCAGTCACTTTCTGTAACCACTTCATGCTCAGGGCGCACATACATACACACACACACACACACCATTCCCTCACAAATACGGTCTGACACACGTCTTTGGACTGTGGGAGAAACTGGAGACCCCGGAGGAAACACGCGCCACCATGAAGAGAACACTCCACACACACGGTCAGGACCCGGATTCAAACCCCCAACCCTGGAGGCGTGAGGAACAGCACTACCCACTGCTCCTGACGAATGAATCATATATCGACATTCATAGTCAGACTCAGACTTAGACAGCTAATGTGTTACAACATTAATGTAAAACTCTTTAAATAAAGTATTGCTGTTTACTGCTCAAAACATTCACTGTGTTGAACACAATAAACAATACTGGCTGCTGGTGTGCTTTCATACTGCTATTACTTTGGCAGCTGAAAATTCTTCATAAACGGGTCCAGTCTTCAACTGATTACCTGCCTTAAGCACCAGCTGTCACTTTCATCTCATTTCAGCTCACACTCTGACAGTTAGAACCAAAGGACTGTACTCAAAAATTTCAAACCTCTTTACTCTTTTTTTTACGGCATAATGTCGCTAAGCTCAAGGTCAGTATAAATGTAGAAAAAAATTATACAACAGAAACAGATATTACAAATCACATATTGCTCTAGGAAAATTTGGCAAGATTTAGCAAGCAGTTGTTGATCAGATTTTTGGCTCCGAGTGTCGACCAAAAACATTTCTGAAGAAGCTCACAGTTAAATGCTGAGAAAACGGTTCAGTCTTGCTAGTTCTTGCATTCTTTTTGAGATTTTTCAAGCATACTTATGTCACAAAAGGGATGTTCAAGCTGAAAATCTGAAACGATTTAAACTCCATATACAAACAGCTCCAGGTCATCTTCCAGCAGGCGAGTCGATCAATGAGAGATATCATAATAGTACTGTCTCAACCTGGGCTCGACCACAACAAAGCCAGGCCTCTCGTCCGCACTGCACAGAAGAAATAAGACGCTTAGTCATGATATTGTGACATGAATGTGACAGTCAGAGGTTACACATTTTAAAGGGACCATGTTCTGTATTCATCTTTTATTTATTTTCCCTCTGAAGTTTTCTTATAATATCCCTAAAACAGTTTTATACATTTTCCAAACTCTCTCTATCACTTAGAACTGAACATGCTGGGCCTTGCTGACCATATTGTGCAGTTTTAGGTGACATCATAACCATGAAGAATTTAAAAGGATCCGTTTTGCAGCTGTTTTGGTACAGTGGTATGTTTTCCATTATATGGTCCCTCTAAAACTATTTAAAACTATATTCTTGAGCACGATTTAATCTTCAGAGCATAAAAATTTATAACCTAATGTAATCCCACACATACCATGGACACTGACATGTATAATGACATTCTGGGTGACTCACTTGTATGTCCAGCATTTTTTCATGAGATCATACATCTCAGGTGGGCAGTTGGGAGGGGCAGCCATTCTCTCGCCGCTCTCGATCATCTGGATCACCTCATTACCTTTCATTCCCTGCACAGCAAAACGCAGAGGGGCACTTTACACTCCAGCTGATTTTCAATGGCCTGGTTTTTGGGCATATCTTTATTAGGTTTTTCATTTTAAACTGAAAGTCACACTGTATGTATTAAGTAAACACATGAAGCACACAAGCACATTTCCAGCACTTTAAGTTGCAATTTAACGAGCCAAACTGGTCTTTAAAATTTGCAATTGAATATCAGTTTCCTCATCAAATAGCATTATTCAAATAACTCACTGTCTCTTATTGAGCCATTTATGGTTAAAGATGACTGAAGAAGTAGCCCTGTTAACAGTCTGATTTTTTTAATGAAACCGCGAGAAACAGTGACACATGCCTTTTTTTTTTTAGAATTGACCTACGCTTTAGTTTCTTGACATCTGTTTATGACTCTGCTGTGTTTTGCTCCACATTTGTTTCCCTATGTTCATGTTTCTCTGTGTTTCATCCCTGTCAGACCACCATAGCCATGATGTCACAGACTTTTTCTCTGGCACACATTTTGAAGGCAACCTTCCTCTGTCTCTCTCCATAACAGAGGTGATGCGGCCACAAAGATATATTTTTTAATTATCAGTATTGGGACTCAACCAATCAAAAATCTGAATACACAAGCACTGCACTGGATATTAAAAGATGTTGCCAAAATTCAATACAGGTTCTGATAATTGGCGGCCCCAAAAAATTTGTAGTTGTGGACAGTATCGCTAGTAGTACTGTCACAACCTACTGCATTCAGATTATTTATTAAATGTCCAGTGTGAGCATGTGGAACGGTGGATAGCCAGTCTGCACAACAGTCTTGTCTCATTTTAAAGGAAAAAGCTGATCTTGTCAAATCTCTGTGGTTACTAGAGGAGAGAATATGTTCCCTGTCCATTGTATGGCCTTGGCTCTAAACAGTCATTTGTGAATTAGTGCTCATACCTTGTATGGTTTCTGTCCGTATGAGAAAGCCTCCCACATCAGAACCCCGAAGCTCCACACATCGCTCTTACAGGAGAACTTGAAGAAGTTCATGCATTCTGGAGCGTACCACTTCACAGGCCACTTACCAACACCTTTGGACTGGACAAGAGGGGACAAACAACAGTGGTATTGACAGCAGCTTTTTAATCTTGCTGAATTTAATATTAAATGTGTCCTGTGCAAATGTTATGCCACCTTTTAAAGTTTTATTTTAGATTTTATGTGCATGTATGTACTAGTTTTTTCCCCAATCTATTTAACAAATAGGTAAAAATTGTGCAATAAAATTCACAGAAAATGCTTTTTTAAAATGCCATATTGCCAAATGAAAGTGCGACATTTTACAGGGGTGTGTACAGATGACTGTACGAGCTGTATGGCCTGGGCAGTCAGCTGCACATTTTGAAACAAAAGTAATGTTAACACCTTTGTTGCATAATGATATTTCTGATGCATTGCAGACTGGCAACTCTAACTCCAGCGAAATGTTTTGGGAAGTGAGCTTTACCGCGTAAAAGTCTTGATCCTCGAGGGCTTTGGACAGGCCGAAGTCGCTGATCTTGGCGTAGTGCTGTGTGACTAAAAGCACATTCCTGGCTGCCAGATCTCTGTGAACAAAGTTGTGCTCCTCCAGGTACTTCATTCCCATAGACACCTGATGCACGAGCTCTGTGATGTTCTTCATGCTGACGTGTCTGCATCAAAAACAAGAAAATCACTCCACTGCCTGCTCCAGTTTCCTTGTTTCACATTAAACCCAACTTGGAGGGATCTGTATGATGGTCCTCACTTCAATTTCTCACAATCATAACTACACACTAGTCTATTTCCATAGCTCCAATATATATAAGTGCATATATCTTCACAGTCTGTCCAGGAGATTGAGAGAACTTTTTTTTTTGGCATACTTACAAATAAAGGTTGATTAAAACACAGTAGAATTCCAAGGATGTGGACCCTTACAAACAAACTGTGCGCATAGATTTCAGGCTTCCCTCATTAAATATCCTTAGAATGATGACATTCAGAGTAAAACATGTTTCACATTACATAAATTCCTGCATTTTCATTACCTTTCTCTCCCTGGTCTTCCTAGAATGTCCCCATATGTGTCATCATTTTTAAATAATCAGAAACCCATCACATCATTTCCTTTACCCTTTAAACACAATGACCTCATAATAACACCATTGCAAAAAAAACCCATGTAGATTTAAAGGATCTTGGCTTGTTGGTCCAAAATACTGAGCACTATCGCATAGTATAAATCACTTTATATTTGTTTCTCTCATACCCTTCATGGATGTCTCTGTGATCGCTGCATTTAAATCAATCTAACTATATATGTAGTTACACAGCAGCAGAATTAATTATACAGTAGCAGAATACAGACAATAAAAACAACATAACTATTATGGATGTTTACATCCATAAAATTCCTGATAGTTTTTATTTGGTCATAAAATTAGAGCACAAAACAGAATCAGTTCATCTTAGTGATGCGCCGATACCATGCTCACTGTTACTCATACTCGACCAAATTTCACCGATACCTACTACCGATACCACAAGAGGTAAATATGATGTAGTTACCAGCACTCGGCAGGTGGGGGCAATGTTGAGGAAGTTACTGTTCAAGTGTGTAAAGAAGAAGAAAATAATGACAGTAGCAAAGCAAACTGCAAGTTCTGTTCTGTCATCTTATCAACATTTAATACAAGTAACCTGATAAAACACTTATCTAAAGTATTGGGACACTCGCCCGGGTGTTCCAATACTTTAGTCCCACACGGAACATGCTCGTGGCTTTTCTAGGTCTGACCACCACCAATCTCCGTGAAACTTCACAGTTAGATAGGGCTCGATGAGACCTTTCCAAAGACCCCTCGTTTACCATAATAGTTTTATTAGCCGAAAACCGTTCACCTCGCCCAGGTGTCCCATTACTTTTATCCAAGGTGATCGGTACTCGGTATCGGTAAGTATACAAATAAAAATACTCGTATCCATTTGTAAAAAAGTGGTATCAGTCCATCCCTAAATATAATAATAATTCAAAGCTGCTGAGTAACTCTGCTTAATGATATTCTTTAAGGATTCTGTGATCATAGCAGTGGAACAGGAGAGAGAGTGCTGTACCTGTTCTTTTGCAGGAACTTGTGCAGTGGGCCCAGCCCTGCCAGCTCCATCACCAGCATCAGGTTCTCAGCCTCGCAGATGCCGATCATGCGGACGATGTAGGGGTTGTCCAGCTTCTGCATGACCTCAGCCTCGCGCAGCATGTCCTGCTTCACCGCCTCATTGTTATCATCATTCTTCAGGATCTTCACTGCCACCGATTTCTCTTTTCTACAATACACACACACACACACACACACACACACACACACACACACATGCTTACAAATAACTCTAACTCTAAATAAGTAATAAGTACATTACTGCATATTATTGTAATAGATTATAAATGGTTATAACAATTCAGTGCAGGTGATTCGCCATATTCAGATGGATCCATTTTCATATTCCTACTCAGATCAGATTTGCTGGTCCAGAGAAAACACCAAAATATGCTGCAAAGGGCTGCTGCAGGACCAGGGCTGGGAACCATTCTAACAGGCTAGTCTATGTGTATTCATGCATCCTCGGTTTCCTCGGTTATGCAAAGCTCGAACAAAATAATAAAAAAAAAACTTTCCACATGGGCTCTGTAAGTGACTCACTTCCTCATTTTGTAAATGCCTTTGAGAACTGTTCCAAAGTTGCCTGAGCCTAGTTCCCCATCTTCCAGGAACAGCTGACTACGGTCCACTGTGGTGGTGCGCAGTTCATCAGGGTCAGCATAGGGACTCTCATACACCTCCGTGTCCATGGGCATATCTGTGAATGAAGACTAATAATTACAGCGAATACAGAGAAGGAAGAGAAACTCATTGCCTATAGTAACTCTTATAATGAGGTAATTCCACAGCAGCCCACATCACAGAATTCCTAGAAAACAAATTCAAGCAATAAACATGTAACCATGCAAGATTCCAAACCAAAGCAAAGGGGTTTTCTGTTATTCATTCATTCATTCAGTTCTGTTATTCATTCATATACTTTTATAAATTCTTGAGTAACTTTAAATACTGCATAATTTTAAAGGTCCTGGGTAAAAAAAGGGCAAAAACATTTGATTTACATTTTGTTCATTTACTTTTCAAAGATTCATGCATGATTTAATGCAATACATGAATTTGTTGTCGAAATTTATAACACAAACCAAGTAGATTTAAAAAGAAAAACTATACTTTTCAGCACATTCTTTAAGCCGTGATGTTTAAGGTGTAATTTGGAACCTGATGAGGAAAATTAAAAAAGAATGTGTGGCACAGTTGAAAATTATAAATGGTTATATATTACATTTTTGCATGATGCTTTGATCATTTTACTCCAGCAAACATAACATTGCCCTATCATGTCATGACAGATTTTGTATGCTGTTATAAGTTCTAACAGGTTATGCCTATTAACATAACAGTGTCACATGATTGATGTCATCATCTCAAATTAGCATGTGATATAAACTGTACCAATATAAAAAGGAATTGTCATAACAACAATGATAACAACAGTAATAACAACAGCAGGACACTGTTATGTTCATGGACATAATCTGCTTTGAAAACTCTAATGCCATGACATGTTTATGGCATGGCTATAGCAGTGTTATGTATGAGTTCAAGTCAAGTGCTACTTATATTTTATTAAGTAATCCATGATGTTATGGGCTAGACTTGAGGATATCCCACCAAAAAATAAGTTTGACAGTTGTTCATAGGCTTTTTATGAAACACTACACCAGTGGTTCCCAAACCACAGAGGGGCGCACCAATGGGATAGCCTACGCTCCACCCAAGCACTGCTAGCAAAAACATGGACAAGTTTGTGCACCCAGCCAAGCCTCCAGCAGAGGCTGCCTCTTCATCAGCT
>JBBPCY010000035.1:4125072-4168939 GCA_037974405.1 Brachyalestes nurse
CCATAATCAGGCTAGGGGAACTCGTATTAATGTTAAAAAATCTCATAAAGTGAAATTTTCATGTCATGGGACCTTTAGGTCTTTACTATTAGTGTGAGAAAAAGATATAGACAAGGCCCACCACATTTGACTATGCAAAAATGCTGCTGGCTCAATACAGGACATAGAAGTTTTGTTGTAATATTCCAGACAACAAAATCAATATACTGAGGGAAGTTCATTTTAACAATAATTCTGAGATCTGTACACCAGTAAAGCCTTTTAAAAATGTTACAGTGAAATTAGATAGCTTCTGCTAAAGGGCCACCTCAGAAATTGAGAGAATAAACAAAGATCAGTGGGATCCAAGCAGAATGTGAAAACTGGCCTAGATTGCAAGAGACTGAATAATTGGACTCCATCAGATGAAAAAGGTAAATTTAAGAATGTTACATAAGGTTAAAGTCTAAATTGTTTTGTCACACTATGTCAGAGTAACCAAGGAATTTGTTGTAGTGACATCATCTGGCAGTCCCCCCTCCCCCAAGACAAAATTTAGCTTGCATCCAAAGAATGTGATAGTAATGGAACAAATGAGATGTGAGAAAATGTAGCAGTGTAAACATACCAAATTAGCTAAGCATTTTTGGTATATTGAATTGTGTTAATTGCAGCACCGCATGAACCAAATTTCACAAATATATCATGCTTCTAAAGAATGTGGTAGCAATGCAGTGTGTCGAGAAGAGGTATTCCCCCAAGGACAAATCTGCTGTGTTGGGCTACAAGCACTCTAAGTTTTACATGGATTGGTGAAGTACATGAAATCAATGGCCATGTTAGATCTGTGCAGTCTCGATCGCGCAGCCCTTCACCAGCGTATTAGGTGAAACTTAACTCTGGATACAGGGTGTGTGTGTTTGTGAGTGAATGGTGATTAGGAACTTGGCAACCCAGGTGTGGGGAACCAGGTTCCTAATCACAGGTCCACCTGTCTGTGTTTAAGCAATGATTAAGTCAAAGTGTCTGTGTTGTGTGATTGGTTGGTTGAGTGTGTGTGTGTGTATATTTTAGCCGGCCGATCCTGAGAATCTGTGTGTGGACCCCGAATTGAGTAGGCTGCTCTCAGCCGGGTTGTATTTTGTTTTTTGTGCTCCTTGCCGTGTGGACTTATGAGTTTACGCTTCGGGTCGTGTGAGCAGGCTAGTTTGGCTGAGGGCAGAGCTCCGAAGCAGAGCTCCGGTGGCTACGAAGGCTGTGAGTGAGACATTCCTTCACAGAGAAGTAATTGTACTTGTGTTTTACAGACTGAAGCAGTATTGTCTCGGGTGTGAGCGAATACGAGGAAAGGTATCATAAGAAAACGTATCTACAGCCTGGGAACTACGAGGAAAAAGTATCAGAAGGAAAACGTATGCACAGCACGGGGGGTCTCGTCTATTGCGAGGCTGAAAATCATTTCACGGCAAAGAGGAGCTTTTGTGTGTGTAACTCAGAATCTGCGCGCAGCAGTGGTTTCCTTTTGGTTTATTTTTGTTATCTGGGACATTATAGAACTTTGTTTGAAACTTCACAGAACCTGTCTGAGTGAACTTTTAGAAGAGCAGTGTCAAAGCTGAAGACAATGCATGTAAACATTTTAAAATGCAGAAATTCTGACTGGATCCGTTATTTTGTAGAAGTTTACAAATACAGCAAAATTAAAATTACAAATACAGCAAAATTCTAAATGCCTAGATCTTAATCACCTTTCAATAGACATAAATACCTCAGACCACTGCATTCAGATTCGCGAAGTATTACTGTGAACTACATCGTCCATATCTTGTTACAGTGCATCCAGAAAGTATTCACAGCACATGACATTTTCCACATTTTATGTTACAGCCTTATTCCAAAATAGATTAAATTCATTTTTTCCTCAGAATTCTACACACAACACCCCATAACAGTTCAGCCATTCTTAACCATAAATGGCTTGGTAAGAGCTGGTTCATTCTAGCATCTGTTTTTTGTAATCTGCTGTTTTTTTTTAATAAATCTCATTGGCTGTTTGACATTGATCTTGGTTGAAACCTGCAAACAATGAATGTGGCATAAATCACCAATTTGAATAACTGTTTTTTATTTTCATTTGAAAAATCAGTCAAATGAGTAACATAAACAAATATCCGCTGATATGGATATGATTGTAATGTCAGCATGCTGACCTCCACTGATGACTGAGCAAACGGTGAGCAGCACGCATCCAGTCTGGCTCTAGCGGAAAAAATGAGAGGGGAATGGTAGCAAAGTGTTTGACGATGAAGCGCTCCCTGGCCTCAACCATCACCCAAATGCTTTATGTAACGTGATATGGCCACGCAATTACTGCCTCTCAGGGGCTCTTCTGTTTGCTCATCCATTTACACAGGAAATGGCGGTTAAATGTTTGCTCTCACATCATCTACAGCAGGCCTCAGTGAAACAGTGTGTGAGCTACAAAAGCCGAATGGCCTGAATTTTTGCACTGTGGCGTATTCTGGGGAAACAGAGCCTGTAGTGGCACACAGTGAGCAAATACGTAATGGAAGTCCAAGCATCATTAAGCGGGTGCTTAGTTGCTTATTTCATCAGCACTCCCAGCACTGACTGTAGATGTGTGTATGGGTAATTGATTACAGATGTCAGTTTCCAGTACTAATATCACTACTGAACATTTTCAGGTTCAATTTTTTATTCAGATCCAGTTTGATTTTTTTTATATTCTTAGTGTTTATTATGTGGAGCTGAATCTACACAGATTTGTTGGATCATCATATTGATCTTCGACAGTGTCCTCCAAGGGAGATGGCAAGTGAGAGACCCTCGGAAGAGACCTTGCTGGTCATGAAGGCAGAGAGAAAATCCTTAAGCTGGAGCAAATATGCTTGAAGATACTCTGAAAACCCTTCAGCTGTGCTGAGGCATAAATACATAACACAATATAGATTTAAATTTTCCAAATATCCAGCCCCGCCTACTCTCAATATGTAATCCCATTCTGAATGTTATCTGTAAAAATATGGTCAGTCTGTAAAAAAAAGTCTAAAAGTCACCTTCTCCAACAGTTTGCATACTGTTAGATACATTTAGGTTCTATACTTATCTACTTTTCTTGTCTACATTAAAATGTTCTATAATTACAAACACTGAGACACTGCAAATAAGACGAGACTCAAAAGCACACATGATCTAGAGTGACTATACATGTACTTCAACTCTTGAACAAAATTAGTAGAAAAGAGTACACACCAGTTAGTAATGTTAGTAAAATCTTAAATTAATGTTTATCCATTATGAAGTGTGCATAATGCACATTTCTAGTCAATAGAGAACCTGCATTGGCTGCGACGGCCATTACCTTCAATATAAAAAAATGCCCTCGCACAGTGGTCAGGGTTTTTCAAATCACACTGCTGCAGACAGCTACATGTGGCTCTAGAGACGGTGTGGATGTGACATGAATTGCAGCCTCATGTGGACCACTCCGTTCCACAAAGCAAGGGTGAATTACAGCCAAAAGCTCCAGAGAGCTTAGCCACGTGACACCTGAGGGCATAGCCATGAGAGTTGCACCACAACAAAACAGTGAAAGAGCCGCAGCTTCTGAAACACTAATAGCCTCTACTACTTAATGGCAATTTGTAAAAGCCTTGGTGCTCCACTTTCCCCATCTGTCCTGTAATGTAGTCAGAGGCCACACAGTCATTGCACTTAACTCTTAAGTGTTCACTGGCGAGTTGTTCTGTCATATATGACATTAGCAGCAGCGATATCAGGCTCTACCGTACTAACACCTTGCAATGACTAACACCTTTTTACAGTCCCATTTACATTTATGGCATTTAGCAGATGCTTTTATCCAACGCAACTTCCATTCCCTAACTACAGGGGACAGTCTCCCTGGAAATACTTAAGGGATTAAGGGTCTTGCTCAGGAACCAGTGGTGGTATGCTGAAAGAAGGATTTGAACCATGTCCTTTTGGTCTAAGAGGCAAGTATTCTACTCATTAGACCACCACCTCCCACTTAACGTTCTAATAATTTGGGGCATCTGAAGTTAAAACACAACAGACACAATATAAATATCATACTATACAGCACAATGAGGTAAAGACACATGAAAAAGCACTGCATGTTTTAAAAATGTGAGCAGAAAACAAACAATTGCTGTTTTAAGAATATTAAGCAACTTTAAATTGCTTAACTTGAAAGAATCCAAAACTTCAATTTTGCTGGTACTGTATTTTATGTGTCCTGAGGCTTGCTTTTAATACTTAAATAGTTTTATACATCAATCATTGATTTCCAACATCTCGTCATCCCTTAAAAATACAGACTGTTCTTGTTATTACTCCTTTAAGACTGATTTATTTAAATGAGCTCTGTTCTGATTGGCTGTCCTGTATTGCGCCTTATTCGGAAAGCAGTCTGTCCTGACATGTTTATAACTTCCATGTGAATGGACGAGGCTAAACTGTTGTGGGCTGAATAGAAAGATGCCTATCGAATTAATGGTTTTTGTGGCGTCACGGAACAAGTGAATTTAAAACAGGATGTTTTTGCATCTCAATTTCCATGTATTGGTTGGAAGGACTAGGGTGTGATGACTAACAAGGTTTATGTTCTGCATTTAAAATATTTTTCCTGTTTGCCTAATACTGATTTACTCAATGCACATTTAGTGCAAAGTTACTGAAAAAGCAGAATGTAGACCAAGTCAGCGAAATTCACAAAGAACTTGGAACTGTATAAAACTAGTTTTGCTAATTGTGTACCTTTGTTCTTTATTTGTATGATGTTTTGTCATTTTGGCCCACCACAGACATTAGAAGTTTTTTATGGTAAAAAAACATATTGTTCTGCAAATAAATAAAACTGTTTATGGCATTTAGCAGACGCTCTTATCCAGAGTGCTTAAATAGTCCACATCTGTTCTTCATAACTGTAAAGCTATACTTAAATCAACATCTGCTTTTAACCAAGTTACTGCTAGCTTAACAAACCCTGTCAAAGAGGGAACAACACTGTGTTCAAAATGTCTGTACAAATACGGTTTAGCCGGGAATAATTCACGTTGTGTGTAACACATTACTTCAGTCTGTTGCTAAAATACTGAGCATGAAACCACCAATGCTACCACCAAAATAAAGCTCTGCTCATGTCTGCCAATCAGCTTGATCTGTCAGCTCATTACTTGAAAAAATGCAGCCATCCAGCTAGGAAGAAGCAACAGCATTTTTAGTGACAAGATGTTTCCACCAAAGCCTTTAGAGAAATAACATAATATTGATGCTGCAATGTTTTCCTCTCACAGCTTTCCCCTAACACACATTTATTTATTTAAGTGTATTAAGTGCAATAACTCCACAGTGTCACCTTTTTCATGATAAAAGAATGAAGATTCTTCTCAATTTGCATCCCTTCTCAGCAAAAGAACAAAAATGCATGTAGAACTGCAAGGCCAGGACTGAACACTCCTGTCCAGACACAGAGACTGACTAGAGAGAGAGCAAACCTACCAATGCTTTGGTCAGAAAGCTGAGAGTGATGTCCAAAGTTCATTCACAGAGGCTTCATTAATGGATGTTGACACAGGGCCTACACTTTCAACAGCCCATGAACATAAACCATTTTTATGGTTGCCTTCTTTTTCTGACAGGCAATAGTGGAAAAAATTTCAGGTGCGTTATTAATGCTCCCCTTAGGATGTCACCCGACGTTGGTCAACATTATTCATCCATCACACAGTACAGTTAACTTCAGGGTGAAAATCAGTGGAACTGATTCCTAATGTTCCCTCCTGCAGTCTAATTGGGTAGTTTCATGCATTTTGATTGGCTGGTTATAAGAATGTTCACTCCTGCATTCATATTAGTTAGTTTACATTAGAATTACTGTTTTGATAGTAATTATTGGTAACTTTTAATCCTGTGTTCTGACCTCAACCCAATCCAACACCTTTGGGATGAGCTGGAAAGAAGACTGCGAGCCAGGCCTTCTCTTCCAACATCAGTGCCTGATCTCATAAACGCTCTACAGAATGAATTGCCACAAACTCCCACAGAAACTCCAAAATCTTTTGGAAAGCCTTCCAAGCAGAGTAGAAACTGTTATAGCTGCACACTAGGGAGGCACTCATTATTAAAGTCTATGTATTTGAATGCAATGCCATTAAAGTCCCAGTTGGTGTAATGGTCGGGCGTCCCAATACTTTTAGTTGAATAGGTGAATTTTCAATCATGCACTCTGATGTCTGGTTTAATCATGCATTCTCATAAGCTAATTTTCCCTTTCTATCTTCTGTGTGGAGCTTTGTTGAACTTTTATTGGAAGAAGAGAGAACTGGGAAATTAACCATTGGTCTTCCATGCATGGGACATTAATGTGATCCTTGATGCAATCCAACTATTTTGCTTAATGGATAAATAATAGTGCAATTGTTGTTGGGGTTGTGTGTGTCTGCAACCAAGGAACTCTCTCTACACTAACATAATAGAAAAAAACAAAGACTGTGAAAGTTAAATGATCTATTTTTGTTTTGGGTTTCTCAGCTTCAACCACCTCTTTTATAAAGAAACTCATTGGGGTTGAAAAGCAGTTTACTTCACAGACCACAAAGTAATACAGTTCCATTTCACAGAGCAGCGTAACTGGAAAAGAGTCTACAGATCTTTTCAGAGACAGAAAATCTAAGAAAGGTCTCAGAATAAATGACCGACCTAAATCAGACCCTGAAGAAATTTAAGAGAGAAGTAGAGAAAAGACAGAATGTTCAGAACTTCTTAACTCTGGCTACATCAAGGTAGGTCTTAAAGCCTGGAGAGTTAAATGGTCTAATAGGGGTTTATTAAAGTAATTTATTGTTTTAATGTGTGATTTTGAGATTTTCTTTCATAATTCTAGCTCCAGGTTGGATGAATATAAAAAAGATAAAAATGCTATAAGGACATAAATTCTGAAAATGCACAATAAGATACTAAGATTAAATAGTAAAATTATACTTTATAATTACCACTGCAGGGCTTAGAATAATTGAAACAATTACTGACCATTGTGCAAAGGGGGTCAATAAATCATACAGAGAAACAGATTGACAATAGTCTTTAATCACAGTCTACAAAAAGTGCACCTAAGTTGAGCGGATAAATGTGGACACAACAGAGAATAAATGTCTTTAGAATCAGAATTATAACAAAGACCTGGCAGACGAGCTGAATACATTCTACTGCAGGTTTGAGACAGACACCTCACCCCACAGACAATGACCTCCATCACACCTCTCACCCCTCCACCCACCCCGCTGGAACTCAGAATACACGTACAGGATATGGGCCGGCTGTTCCAGAAACAAAAGACCAGAAAATCCCCAGGACCAGACGGTGTATCACCCTCCTGCCTCAAAACCTCATCTTCAACAGATCCCTGGAGCAGTGTGAAATCCCCTCCTGCTTCAAACGCTCCACCATCATCCAAGTCCCCAAGAAACCCACCATCACAGGACTGAATAATTATAGACCTGTCGCCTTGACGTCTGTGGTCATGAAATCCTTTGAACGTCTGGTGTTAGCCCATCTGAAGGACATTACAGGACACCAGCTGGACCCCCTGCAGTTTGCCTACCGGACAAACCGGTCAGTGGATGATGCAGTGAACATGGGACTGCATTACATCCAGCAAAATCTCAACTGTCCGGGAACGTATGCAAGGATCCTTTTTGTGGACTTTAGTTCGGCTTTTAATATCATTGTGCCTGAACTCCTCTCCTCCAAACTCTCCCAGCTCAGCGTGTCACTTGCTACCTGTCAGTGGATCACCAGCTTTCCTGACAGACAGGAAGCAGCAGCAAGTGAGCTGTCCTGACGTTTGCAGATGACACCTCCATCATTGGACTCATTCAGGATGGTGATGAGTCTGCATACCGGCAGGAAGTCGAGCGGCTGGTACTCTGGTGCAGTCAGCACAACATAGAGCTGAACAAGCTCAAGACTGTAGAGATGACAGTGGACTTCAGGAGACATCCCTCAATACTGCTCCCTCTCACCATATCAGTCAGCCCAGTGTCTACTGTGGAGACCTTCAAGTTCCTGGGCACCACCATCTCCCAGGTCATGAAGTGGGAGACCAACATCTCCTCCATCCTCAAAAAGACCCAGCAGAGGATATAAGTACAGTCTTCCACAGGAGCTGCTGATCCATTTCTACACTGCAGTCATTGAGTCTGTCCTGTGCTCCTCTCTCCATCTCCCTCCTAAACATTTGAACTGTCACACTGCTTCACACTTCTAGACTGCAACTACACTTTATGTACACTCTGTGGTATTCATTCTGTAATCCTGTATACTCTGTATATATGATTTAGATTGTTTATTATATTGTATTGTTGATTTATACACTTTGTGTATGTGCGTGTGTTTGTGTATGTGTTTATAATACATACATACACACATATTTAGATGTAAACACATGTTCAAATACGTATATATATCTGTTAACACTTATCTTTATATTTATAAATCTAAATCCATATTACATATTCATACTATAGATTGTATATTATTGTTTATTATATTGCTCAGTATATCGTTCATTGTGTCGTTTATATATTGTTGTTTTATACTTTTGTGCTTGAGAGACACCATCGACTGGAACCTAATTCCTTTTATGTGTTTGCTCACATCTTGGCCAGTAAACACGATTCTGATTCTGATTCTGAATCAGAATCAAAACACATTACTGATCTCGGAGGAAACGGCTTAAACTTTAACTTTATAATTTGTTAATGTAACATAATGTTAGTCATTTTGGACCACTTCTTTTGACCCTTTCAGTATGAAATGTTCACACAATGCAGTGGGCAGCTTGAAATTCTCTTATCAGGCTCTGCAACAGTCTCTCTGAATAAGGCAATGTAACAAAGTCATTTTAGGAAAGTGCCCAGTGCTGAGTGCCCCTGTAGAGAATATTCCAGCCTCATGCAAAATTCATGCATTCAAATTGAGGCAGTAATATAAAATGCAATAACTTTCCACCCTCTCACAAAATAAGTAAAATTCTTGCCTGACTCCACTTTAACCCTGAAAGAGGAGCAATACAATGCATCCAATATTAGCCATACCAACAAATACTCCAAATAATCATTTTTTAGATTATACATTATGTACACATCAGTAAATACAACAGGCATAAATTATCAGAAGTATGGACAGTTTCTATGTCTATGTCTTTGGATGAAAAACAACAAATGTAAGTTCACCAAATGTCTTGTTAATTTTACAGAGTAGCTAAAATAAGGCTATTTTCAGGCAAGGGCCTTTAAATCACAATTACCCGTTTTCCTCTTGACCCAAATGTTGTTGGTCAGGCAAGATATGTTCGGTTTCCTTCTTTACTTTTGTTCTGAAGCCACAAGGTCAATGTGGTTTACAAGCAAATTATGCTTATAGAGAAACCTTAACAACACATTTGAAATGAGCGTTTATGATTGTGCTGAATAAAACGTATTTCATTCGCAGCTAACACTTTGTGAAGCTACATGTGCCCTAATATTACAATATATAGTTATTCAAATAAAACATTTCTTAGATATTTGTGAATGGAACATCAAGTGCTGCTTGGATCCTGTTACTAATCTACATACATTATCTAAGGAATAGTTAATACATGCTTTTAAGAATTAATAGAGGTAACTTCTCACCAGTTAGCATAATAGCATTTTTAAAATGCTAATTTGTGACTGCTGGCTTTCATTAATTGTTAGGAACAATTATCCTGTTATTCTATTCCTTAAATATTCCTTTGACAAAAAAAGTATTTAGTACTTACAAAATGGCTCTTTGCTTCAAAAAAATAATTTTGGTCCCATTCAAAATCATTTTAATATCTTTATTTAAAAAAGATCTTTAAAGCATAGGTTCCTAAGCATGGTCCCGGCGCCCCTGCCCCACACAGTGTAAAGTTTTAGCACACCCAATCAATGGCTTCATAATCAGTGCTTTAAAGAACCATATGCACAAGGTTACCCATCATAAAAAAGAACCCGGCAAAAAGAATCATTTATATGCTGTCATGGTTCTATATACAACCATGACCCTATGTACAAGGATGTCACCTTTGTTACAGAATACTATTTAGAACAGAACAGATGTTTGGATTGTTCATATAGATATTAGTGATTAAATATTAGTGATGGTCACAGTGATTTTGGTCAGACTATCTTAAAGAAGCAAGAGATCAAATAAAGCAAATGCTGTACAGGCTGAATGAGCAGGGCTGTATCATACCAGACTGTCCAGCATGTGTTCTGCCCTGGTTATCGGCCTGTCAGTCACAGTGGCTGATAACCCCCTCACACAGACAAGAGGGAAAGATGGAGACGGACAGAGAGAGAGCAAGAGAGATTTGAACTGTCCCAGGAGACGGAGCTCCCTCTCTAGGCACAGAGTGTAACAGTATTAGCATTAGCAAACACAGCACTCCTCTGCTCCAGGGTGGGCTGTGTACCTCCAGCAACACAGCATGATGCACATCCCTCCTCAGATCATTCCTGCTGGAGCCCAACGGCAAACACCAACCCCCCCACACTCCCTCACCACCCCCCCAATACACACACACACACACACACACACACACACACACAGCATCCTCACAGTAATGGAAGTGGAAGAGCATCCTTTAGGCCTGAGGCACCCTGTTCTCCTACCTGCGTGATCTTGGCCGTACGCGTGCTCCTGGCCTACATCTCCACACGCCGTGGCTGTGAGAACATCACACACTTCTTTTCACACACTGCATGAAGCTCAGCTCGCCTCACGCTCTCTGGGGCTCTGTGGCTATAATTGGATCGTGGCTCATTCGTGCAGAGGAACCCACCGATTAGCAAGGAGTTTTTTTTTTTCATTTTTGTGAACTGAAAACACACATTGTCAGAGTGTGATCCCTTTTCGAACACGCCCTGGCCCGTGGTGTGCTGCATTTGCATTTCGTCTTCCAAGATCAGGAGCGTTTTAGTTTTTGTCCACCTTGCCTGCTGGAGATAAAAGAGTGCTGAGCCAGCTGCCCTGGAGTCGCACTCTTAAATATAAAGGGGCCATAGAGGAGCTGCCTTCGGTTCCCTAAAGCACCTTTTCAAAGATGGTTCTCTAAAGGAATACCATTAATCTTCTTAGTAAATCTCCATGCACTACACATGCAGCAGCAGATATTGCAAGAACAATAATTTCAACACCTTTCCCTAAACCCGCTGATTTAAAACACATTTATAAGAGAAGTCAGTGTGCAGGTGAGTGAAATAAGTCTCACTTTTAGATGCCAAACATACATGCTGCATATTGTGTTTTTTTGATGGCCTTTGTTGTCCTTTTTAGTCAGTCTTGTCCTAATCTGTCAGTTTTACTCTCAGGTGTTATACAAAGATTCGCACTGTTTAACTCTCCAGGCTTCCAAATAAAGCTCCAACGCTCATCGACAATCAAAACACCCATAAAAATCTTGACTTCTGCTCATTGAAACATGGCCACACTTTGGAAATTATAGGCATACTTTAAAAACAAAGGTACCAAAAAAGGGTTCATTGCATGATGCCAAAGAAAACGCATTCTGGTTCCCTAAACAACATTTCAATGGATTTTAGATTTTTTGAGATGAGCGAGTTTGAAAAACTTTTTAAAGAACCTATTCATGAAGAGAAAAAAAGCAGTTTTTATGGAACTAAAATAGTTCTAAAGAATCTCTTTGGCACCTTTTTTGGCACGTATGTGCCAAAATGACAGCCAAAATTTTGAAGTGTATAATTAACATCTACACAGTGCTGCTAAATTGTTTCTCATGTTATTATTAACCATGAAACGTTTAAAAAGATTTTTGATCTAGCAATGACATCAAAGCCATTTCAAGTATTTATTTTGTCAGTTTAGAATCTGTAATAAATGACATTTTGATGATGACCTAATGCTGGCACAAAGCAGGGTTGACTCCTGTGCATTTAGAGATGCTCACTTTTTTTACAGTGTAAATGGGTCAGAACCTCATAGGCTCCAAGGTTTGATCAAACAATATTACCAGGAATCCTTGAGACGGTTTCTGAAACGGAGGTTAATTCAGCTAGAAGGCAAATTTAAATATGCTGTTTCTGTGTTTTCAAATGGTCTCTGAGTCAAAAAAATCTCTTCAGTCTTCAGTCTATTCTTCCATCCTCTAGAACATACAGACACATTCAGCAGCACAGTTCTGTAGGATATGAAGAAGCTCCTGGAATACCTAATCAAAACAAAAGATGATTCACTTGTATGAATAATAGGTGTCAAGTGTCAAAAACCTACAGTGAAGTCTATCTCCACCACAGCCTCACTTCAGAACGTCAGCCTAGAATGAATTTACAATGACTGTCCACAACAATTTAAGTCATATTTGAGCAATTATACCCTCCGCTAGGCACTAGGAAAAGAAGATGATGATGTTAACAGCACCTAAGTGGTAACTTAGAAATAACTTTTTAAACAACAATTTGGTTTCACCTTGTAGTTAACTGAAAGGGAAGCAACCACAATGACTCATATGATTCAATTACTTATCATTACCATTACTGATTTGTTCCATTTCCAGTATGGATTAGTTCTCATATGAAATGATGAAAAACCTTGTATGGACAAGCAGCTTCTAAGTCACTAGTTAGATATAACTTGTAGAAATCCAAATTACAGTATAGTTAATGGCATAGTTAAGGGCAACATAGGACATATATAACATCACATACATTTTTATGATACACATCACAGTATTTCTTATTTTCCAGTTTTAATTAGTTAGAATGAACACAATGCACTCACAGTGTCACATTGAGCTCATAGATATTGCCAACAAAAACAAGAGCAGTGTTTCATTCTCACTAAAACTGAGCAAAGATATTCAGACAGAAGTGAAGCGATACCACGTCTGTGTTTGTAAGTAGGAGATACTTTATTGTGATAGAAATTACATACAAAGAGTGTACAGTCTTGTTTTGCAGAAAGAATATAATCTGACAACCAGCAAAAGCCAGATTTTGAGTACAGATTATTAATCAAATGTGAACTGACTCTACTATGTAATTATTCATTCATAAATATGTAATCAGCAGTTACTCATAAATTAAAACTCCCTATGCAATTAATCACGTAGAAGCATACTTGCATTGGAAAGTATAGCAAAACAAAGCTAATAATTCTTCTTTTTCATTTTTAATGGTGTAAAAGCTATGATTTTCAAGTTTCACATACTCTGTTTAATCCTGTCCAATTAAGCAGGGTCAGTTATTCTCTCTTCAACTCCCAGCATTATAGAAAATCAAAATTGTGATCTCTCAACAACAGGGCAAGATCTCAGACAACTAAGCCACTTGGGAGCTCCTTTTTATGAAGATGTTCTGGATGTGCAGATAATACACAATATAGTAGAAAAGCTTATTATGAAGTAATTTAACATGGAACATGAAAACAGATAAGAGAGTTGAACATGAACACAAATCTCCTCCACTCCTTACAGGCTATATTTTCTGTCACATCACTCCTCTATGGAGAGATTTCCTTTTCAGAACCATTTAGATTTCACTGGAAAACTGGGGCAGTAAGGTCCTTCATCACACAGTCCATTCGGCTTTATTCAGAGTTTAGTACTTCTAGGTTAAATGCACTGAGGCTGTAAACCAAGTAACTGTGTGTGTGTGTGTGTGTGTGTGCTTTCTTAAAAAGAGTGGTGTCAGTGCACAATCATGGGAGGTTCATTCTAATCATGCGTATGTTTAAGACAGTGATTAATGTCAATCGAATGTTTTTAAGTCATATGAAAAGGAGATTTTTCAGAATGCAGATGCAGTTTATTTATTGTAAGCAATAATCTTGGTATTGTAAATATCAACATTTAAAATGGTATATCATTGCAAACCATTAAACTATCCCTTCCCTGTATGAGATCAACAATATTTTCTCAGGCTCTCAGCTCATCTACAGTCTTTATTTTCAATTCCACCCGATTTCTTGCTCTTGTCCTGGTTTGGACACGGTCATCACTATCCTGAAGGAGACAATAATGAGGTCATTAATCAATATGTCAGTTGTGCTGTTCTCAATCAAGATGAAGGCAAGGCCGGGCGGCCAACTTTCCCCTAATTATAAGTCCAGATTAATCTGTTGAGAGAAAATCATCCACAAGAAAGGGAGGACATTCACTGGAGCCTATGAACCACATCCACCTTTCACACCATATCTGCGGTGGCTGTGCCTCTGCTCCATTACTATGCTGCTGTTGCTAGTTTTACTTCGGAATGTAGATTAACTGCTTGTTTTCCAAATATGTGACAGCTGATTCAGTGTAGTCGACATGGTGTAGTGGTATTTTTTACCCCTCCGAGGGACACCTCGTTAAATGATTTAACAAGGACACTTTGTTAAATGTTTCAGGGCAAAATGAGAGCAATCAGCAACATCTGTGCAGGTCAGGGATTATGCCAGTCCCTCAGGTGTTTGGCCAGAATTGACTTAATAGCACCCTTAGTTGGGCCTGAAGCACCGTTTGCACACAGGCTTGTACATGGCTTTTACATTTCCATCCTTATTTCCAAAGTATGTCCACACAGCACTCCTGCTGTATTCTTTCTCACAAAATAGAAGCCTGTGTGCATTAAAGAAAGAGCAAACAGGAATTGATATAAATAGTATTGTCACCACAGGCAACAAGTATTGTTCCATTTCAAAATGTCCAGTATCAATATGTATCAATGTATATATTTTTGACAACACTAATTGTTACAATACATACTGCACAATTAAACAAGACAGTGCAAAGTTATAATGCGGTACACTAAATTACAATGCAGGACAAGACAGATATATTGAACACTTACTAAATACAACATTATTTTTTGTTAATACAATAGCACAATATGATTTTTTGAGCCTTGTGTGGATAATGTCATTATTTAAATATAGTTTACTTACAACCAGAGCATAATTAGTTCTGGATTTATTGCAAAATGTCCAGTCTTGAGACTCCCTCACTCATACACCGCGTTACTGTGTATTCTGTGTATTCTGCGAAACCAAAATAGTTATGGAAGTGAGTGTCACAAACTCGAAACATTGTACTGTATGTTAAGACTGTTGTAGCCTGAGGGCCCCCTGTATCTTATGCTATTTGGAAAACTCACTTTCTAACAAATAAACACTATTTCTCCACATCCAGTAAAATCATGACTGGTTTCAACTCATTGAAACTGCAAAAACTGGGAAATGATATCCATTAAAAAAAATATTAATGTATTTAATCATTCACCATGTCATTTTGAGTTCTACAGTTACTCGGATCCCAATTTCCATAAAAATGTAGTGCTCAAAATGTTAAGATGCAATTAATCAAAATGATGTCATTATTGTTAATTTTATATGTATTTGGGGTGTTGTGTAATAATGGCTGGGTCCAAAGGCAGTTCTGTCACTGGGAAAGAGAATAAACACACAAAATGCCGGACTCTGCAACACACGGTTACGCAACATCGGCAATTCCATTCCTTTCAAAGCATCCACAGCTCAGTAACCCAGCGTAATCTTCTATGAACAGTCTGACCATAGATTGAATAATGTGATCACTCCTGTGATCCATCACTTTTTCCATGACTGTGCCGCACCAGCAGCTTGCCCTTTCCTCAGTAAACAGAAGACTAGGAGAGACCGTTATCTCATGTTTTCCTCCATGCCTCTGTGCTTTTGCTGGTGCATATGTTCATAGAAAGAAAGAGAGAGGGGGAGGGAGAGAGATAGAGGGGGGACGCTAATAACGACTTGACAGTTGACTACACCACCCACAAGAAGCTGCGGTTATGTAATAAGCAGACTTCAATAGGCAGAAAGAGAGAGGGGCGGAAGATGTGCAGATGGTTTCAAATGCTAATTAGCTAATTAAAAGTCTTTGCAGACTGTTGTTTTGCATAATGCAAGAAAAGAAAGGCTCTAGCAGGTCTTGTGACCAAGGTCACTAATTGCTTGCATGGTGGGCCTTTTCCTCTGCTCTTGAACAAATGTTGAGTGCCTAAAAGACCACTTTATCCCTCAATGGCTTTTAATCTTTCCCTTCTTTTGCAAACTGCTATTTCTATAGAACTTGTGAAATTAGTGTTTTTTCATAGCGGGCCAGCACTACCTGCCTAGTGCCCCCAAGTAACTTAGAGTGAAATCTCATAACATGAACATACACTGGCCTAAAGTGTGTGGACACCTCACTGTTGCATCTTTATGAGCATTAATTTAAACTAACCCCTCCCTATCCTTTGAGGCTATAATACCCTCCTCTCTTCTTTCCACAAGATGTTGGAATGAGTTTGGAAATTTGTAGCCATTCAGTCACACCAAGCCATGTCTTCATGGACTTCATGGTTTTGTGCATAGGGTAGTCATGCTAGGACAAAAATGGCCTTCATCAGACCGTGGAAACATTTAAATGTCCAAAAAGCCTTTGCATGTTTTATCATTACTATTCTCCAGAACCAGGACCTAGCATGAACCATGAACAAGCAGCCCTGGACCATTATTCCACTTCTACTAAACCTTATTGTTGCACATGTGGTTCAGTAATTATCTTTCTCCAGGCAACCAAGATTTGTCCAAGCTTGATTAACTACTCTAGGAAACAAACAAGAATGGAAAAACAAAGTGGATACAGCTATACAACCAATTTGGTCAATGCAGTAAAGCCAGTGGGAGAAAATCTGAAAAAAATCTATTCAGTGACGTATGCCTAATAACCTGCTAAATAATGTAATGGGAGCTAAATATAGCAGGCTTTTTAATTGAAGTGGTTCAGAATCAGTGAGGCGTGATGGCATGCTGATAAAATATTTTGCTGCTGCTCTGGAAGAAAAGGAGAAAAAAGGCAGAAGTGAACACAACCTGCAATAAATCTACAGAAATAAAAAATGCCACATCTAAATTCTAACGGGTATGTTTTTCTACATGGTTAGGGTATAAAAGCAACTGGTTCCTTGAGAGATCCTTGAGTGAATTTGACCCCTTTCACTAAAATACTTATAACTCTTTCAGCTCTGGAGTGTTCAGAATGCATTTTCCCCCTAGGCCTCATGTGATGAGATTCATTATTTGTCCTAGAGTGATATAACATCACATAAAGCATGCAAGCAATAGGCAGAAAAGAGTTGATTCAAAGACACACTAATGCAGAAAAGAGCCTGTGACTGTGAACAAACAAAGCCTTTAAAACCCTACAGTATATTTAGCATATAGGCTCTTAAAAAGTCTCCAGACAAATTCTGTTTTTACAGTTTGGACACAAATTCTTTTAGAAAAAAAGAGAAAAAGGAGAACTTAAGCTCACCATGGCAATGACAAGTAAGGCTAGAGGGACATGAAGCACTGGGCTGTGGTGAAGTGGAACTGCCTTGTCTGGAGTGATGGAGCTTCGTCTGGTATCTATGGGATGAGATGAAGTGGTGTTTGTGATCCAGAACTAATCATCTAACATCAGTGTCTGATCTCACTAATGCTCTTGTGGCTGAAAGCTTATAGCAACCTCTAGTGTAAAGCCTTTCCAGAAACGTAGAAGCTGTCACTGCAGCAGATGGGGTACATATTCACTACTAATACTCATGATGCCAGAAGAAACACTGGATGAGAAGATGTCTACAAACTTCTGGACATATAGCCTACAAATGTATGACTGAGCATCAAACAATATGTTTGATATGTAAGTGAAATTAAGCACAAAACCCATTCAGAGAACACACTTCAGCAAATGCAACATTACTGTTCACTTGCAAATATCTTTATACATTGTATATTTTCTTTTTCTCCAATATGTTAAACTCAGGAAAGAAATAATTTTGTTATTGTGTTTAATGGTGTAGTATCAAATTCTGATGTGTGTGTTACTGCAAAAAATATAATTTGACCATTATTAATTAAACCTTTGTGTACAACAATATATTACATTTATACAATTCTTCCCAGGAATAACTGAACTTACAGATCTAGTGTTGCGGTGGAATGCTAATATTTGTAATACTAATATATTGATGTAATATTGAAGCAAATTTCCCACTTGTGGTACTAATAAATGTTTATACATCTGAGCAGCAATGAGATCACTGTAACAATTAGGTCTATTTATACACTAGTACACAATGCAAGCTTCTTTAAAGGCAGCCTTCTGTGCACATCACCCATCCAGATGGAGCAGTTCTTAGGTCTTTACTGATCCGGCACTTACTTAAACACGCTGGACATCAGTTCCTGTTAATGTAGGTCGCGTCCATCAGCCACAACAAGGAGGGATGCCATTTACAAAGGTCCTTTTTAAGCAAACATGCAGAAGTGCCCAGGCCAATAAATTATTTGTGCTAGGGCCTGTCTGGAGAACAAACCTGTTTCGTCTATTTATACAAGCGCAGGCAAGAGCCTGATACAGAACAGATTGTGTCTCTCTCTGTCAGATGAATGATATGTCCACCATCTGTCTGTCTGTTTTAATATAGCGCATGCTGTGCGGCTGTACACCGAAACAGGGATTTTTACATCATTGTATTTTTCCAGTTAATGCTACTGTGATGAACATATGTTTATATGTCGGGATGCAGTTAGCCTGCAGGTGAGGAGACTAAATAAAGAGGTTGTCTGCTGGCTGAGGTAACTAGGTTGCCACAGGAGCAGATGCCACATGGTGGCCCAGGTATAGCATGTAGTGTGCAGTTACATGTGACAGCAAGGGAGGTGCACTGTCCTGCACATGGTTTTGTGCCACAGTGCTTGAACTGTGCCGATGCCATCTTGTGGACCATATAGGAAATGCCACACAGATCTACAGCTTATATGGAATTAGATACTGAAATGTGATACTGAACAACATTAAAATTCTATTTTTGCTATTACGGAAGAACATTTTTTAATAATGTGTAGTGTTGCCTTATGAGCCTGTGATAACAATATAACAAACTAAACACAAATAGGAAAAAGGAATTCTTATATATAAATATTCCAAGGGGGCATCTGACTCCTTGCAGTTTTGTCAGATCACATAACTGGACAAACCTCAAATTCTTCACAAAAAGTCTCTTAAACTGCAGACGTATAATATGAATGATTCATACTAATATGAATATTTTGTGGTTATTAGGCATGTAACAACACAACTGACTATACTGAACGTTTATCACTTAATACTATATCATGATAAGTCTGCTAGCTGTGAGGTTAGAGCATTAGACCTTATTTCAAATATTGCACCTTTTTATGCTGAATGCTTTGAAAACACAGAAAATGGAAACATTTAAACACTCAAGTATTGCAAGTTTTAAGCCACTCCTCATTTTTGTAGTTTCACATATAAAAATGTATGGAATTGAGGCTGAGACTGCTGTATCATATCAAAACAAGTAAGTAATTCTGTGAATTGCTACACCACTATTTGTTAGAAGAGGAACTGAAGTGTGGGACCATATTCAGGCCCTTGCATTTTAAATAGCTTACCTCTGTATTTGGCAGTTATAATTGTACATACAACAATTCACTGAGTGGAAAACTGACAAAACCAAAGCAAATGGCTATTTAAAGTGACTTTTATAGCCTAACAATTAATAAAATATGTACTACTGCTTTGATGTCTAAGGGCCTTTAATGGGAACCCCCATGTACGCTGCCAAACACTGGAGAAATCCTTCAATCGCTCAGCCCTCAGAATGAAGATTTGCCACTTAAGCTTTTTAGGCCCAGTTCATTCATAAAGAGAAAAGTTTATACTATACATATATAACCACTAATATAAGTGACTAATATAAGTGAGCATTTGAAACCTTGACCCTCAATTAATAAATGGCACTATAGACGTATAAACGTCAGGACTGCTGATTATCACATATTTTACTTTAATTCAAGACAAATAAACACCATGTAATTACCTTTCACTTAAATTGCAGGGTTGCTTTATATGATTCTGCAGATGCTTTATAAAAGCTTTGAGCACTGAATGCACACAGTCCAACCTGACATCACAAGTACTTCATGGGATTAGACCTATTAAGCTGCTTCTAGGCTTTACGGCAAGAATAGAACAATAAGAAGTGGAACAGCGTCCAGATGATGGCAATGCCACTCCTTCGTCCAAAATATTTCCCTCTGCAGACTTCACTCCTTTCAAATAAAGTAAAGTACCACCGCACTGGACAAGTTGGCGAAGACTAAAGGTAAGACGATGCATTTGTATGGATCCTGAGTTGCTGTGAGAAAGCTCTTTCATTATCACCCCTTACTGCAAGGTTGAGATTTTGATGACATGCATTTTGTAGTGAAGGAGATTTAGGAGCACAAGAAAGAGAGGTGCATACAGTTTTTGACAGCATGTAAATAAAATAAAATGTAATTAAAAACACATAGGAGACTGTGGAATGGAATCTGGCTATTTTTAGCAAATATGACATGAATTCTGTTAAAAGTCATGCTGTAATTTTGGTACTTTCTCTGCTGTGGAACATGCTAGAATGTGATATAAATATGAATTTCACAGTGAATAGGTTAGTTCTGTTGGGACTGGACATCTATCAAAGATTTCCAACAATGATATTGATAACTTGACTTTGATACCTATTCCTGATACTGTTCCAATACTTTCATTTAAATTACAAACTGAAATGGGTAGGGCTGTACTGTATTGGGAAAATATTCAATTATTAGTATTGTGACCAGCATTGGGATTGTGATTTAAATGCAAGACCAGCATCCTCATTTTTCAGACTTGAGGCTTGAGGGCTGAATCTGCCCAAATGAAAATTCTGTATAGAGGTTTTGTCATTACTGAACTTCCCCAAATAAAATCTAAGACAGTGTAATGAGATCTGTAATACTATAGTAGCTTTTGCGATTTGAAAAATGCTTTCTGGAGCGATATTAATATAAAAATGATAAATGACTTAAACCAGAAATAAGTGTGAAGTGCTGGAAGTGGCTATGTTTACTGAACACAGTTGACTGTAGACTAATGAACAAGTGGTCATATAATTAATAAGCATGTGGAATAGTATGTACACAGCCAATCAGTAGTCTAGATTTTAGAACAAGCATGTTTACTGGATCATGGATGCTGATAAAATCAGCTGATACTGAATTAGATACTAAAACTTTATACTGAATGACATTCAAATTCTATTTTTGGTCGTACTGAAGTGTTGCCTTATGAGCCTGTGATAACAATGTAACAAACTAAACACAAATAGGACAAAAATAATTATTATATATAAATATTTCAAGGGGACATCAGACTCCTTTGCAGTTTTGTCAGATCATGTAACTGTTTTCAACACTGAAAAAATTCCAGGCTGGTTGGAATATTCCATGGCTGGTTGGCAATTCAAGCAATCAATAAATCAACAAATTTGTCAATTAAATGTTGAAAACATTTGTAAAGATGCCATTATTTTTTTGTTAGTGTTATCTAGATGCTCCACCACACAGCAGAATGAGTAAGAGGAGGAGGAGGAGCAGATGCAGGAGGAGGAGTTCCTGCAGCAGTAAACGTGAGTGCTATACCTGGTTCCTGAGCAGGGTGTTGATGCTAATCTTGTAAAGACTGTCTGAGTCACGCTCAGCCCATGCTTTCATCTCCAAGCCTGTCCATGAATACAGACAGGTGGAGGATTAGCACGGTCTATTTTCTGAGGACCTTGAATAAATACACTTGTTTTGGCACATGACTTTGCTAGCTTAGAAAAAGGAACGTGCTAGCTTTGGTACATCAGCATCCGAGTTCAGGTAAAGTTGTGCTTTGTGACAGTGTTTTAAAATATATCAAACAAATGAACACTGCAGTAAATGTCAAGCTTCTCCAAAAAGTAATTTGTTTTGTCTTGAGTTGTTTTGAGCCCTTATTCTCAGCACCCATCTTTCTGCCTGAACTAACGTTAGGTAACGTTACTAATTCAGTTGTTCGTGTGTTTACAGAAAGTGTAACCCAATCCAGCTTTCAAAACCATATCAGAAGTCCACTGGACAACGTGGTTCAAGAAGACGATGCTGCTGAAAAAGGAGAGACTGACAGCTTCTGTAAAGAAAATATTTTATCAGATGATGAGGAAAAAGAGCATGAAACTTCAAACAAAGAGAATCTGTTCAGACAAGGGAGTTTTGAAGATCTGTATGGAGACAGAAAGAAGAAAGTTTCAGATGGAGCAGATAAGGACAAGGGTCTGAGGATCACACACTCAGTGACGATTGATGACTTCGGAAAGTCTGCTCCCAAAATCATATTTCAGCGATCCCACGAGTCTGCAGCAGGAGAAAGAGTCAGTAGCATGATAGCAGTCTCAACAGCCAAGGTTAAGTGCATGAGTTCCAATATGAGGCTCGAGATCAATGAAGTGGTACAGTCGGAAGACTCAGACTTCAAGACCACTCTCATTCTCCAAAGTGGGAATGGAAAAGGAACAGAGGCCTGTTTTAAGAGTCAAAAAGATGAAACACCACACAAAGAAAGCTATGCTGACTTTTACTCGTGGGACCAAAACGCAAACAGTTACAAGCAAAATGCCAAACACTGCAAAAATGTGAGTTATAAAGTTAGCATTGCAGAACTGAGGACAGATAACAAAGATACATCTAGTAATTCAAGCAGTCAAGAACAGATGGACTGCTGCAAAAGTTGCTGCAGAGATCACTTCTGTACACACACCGACACTGATTTCACCCTGGTGGATGGATCATCCACTTGCTCATCGCCTTTTGGTTTCTGGCTTCCACAAAGGCAGTTGTCACTGTCCGACAGTCTTAGCAATGAGACATTATGGGATATTCCTCCGCCAATTGAGTTTGCTGATAAGGAGACTGATACACTTCAGAATTTGACACAGAATGTGGAATCCTGTCAGATAAATGATGATGTGTTTAAAGATGAAAGGTGTTTTTCACATGGCTCAGAAGCATCAGTGGGTACCTCATGGAGCAAAAGGTTTAAGTGTCAGCCCTTACTGGATGAGGGAAAAGGAACATGTGAACCAGTTTGTTGTAATCAGCTATATGATTTGGACACTCAGGAACACTTATACCCCAGGCCATCTACTCCAGTAAACAGGTCGTCTTTCACTAAAAAGTTTATTCAAAATCATGAAGGAAAGATGCGAATGCGTAACAACAGCATTGCCATTTTAGAAACCAAAACTCAAGCTAATGGCTACATTGAAATGCCTACAAAAAGGCGGAGGACCTTCCCAGGAGTGGTGTATCTATCAGGTCAAGTTTCAGAAAGTATACCTTCATGCAGAGAGTCCTTTTCCTCTGGCACCCTCTCCTCTTTTTTCATGCAGTCCCTACCTTCTCAGGCAGAGAGAGCAGCTAGGTTCTTCTTAGAGGATGAGAGGCTTGGTATTTCCGAAAAAGATAGTCGCAAGTCATCAAGTAGCAGCAGCTACAGACCAAGCTCAAGCTCCATCTATGGTCCTGATAATATCAAGGCGTACAGCACAACAAAAAACCCATTTTACCCAACAAGGTCTGCTGAGACATCTGAGGAAGTCTTCCTGAAGAATGAACAGGATCTGGGAGAACTAGCAGAGGATGGTGAGATGATAAGAAAATCTAGAGAAGATCAGGAAAGTATCTCGGCAGGCCCACTGGAACACAGTGAGGTGACTGAAAGTGGTTTTGATGAAGAGATGCTTGAGCTGGATGAGTTCAGTCCAGTAGCTCTGGCTGAGGACATCTATCAGAAGGACCTGCTCATCCAGGTCACCCCACCTTCACCTTGTAATTCTGAAGAGCACATTAGCGAAGGGGGCCCCAGCAGAACCAACGTTCAAATACAGGAAGACAAAGAAGTCCCTGCTGCCCAAAAGAAGCGACGATGCTCTGTAATGACCATCATTGTTGGGGAACATGAGCAGAGATTTCTGCAGAACAACACCATGCCAACGAGTGAAGATATTTCACATAGGGAGCAATCCACATCAGCCACAGAAACATGCAGTGAAGTGTTTGATGCACCAACAGGACAGCTGGATGTCCAAAAACTAGACATAGAGAAATCCCACCAGCCCTCCCACACAAGCATGTCCTCATGTTCTCTCTCAGAAAACCCAGAGGCATCAGACTCTTCAACAAAAGGAGTGGCAAATGATCAAGAAGAAAACCAAGCAGAAGTAGTGGCAGAAGTCTGCTGTCGAACAAACAAACAGATGGATAAATTTAGCACAGGTGTTCGTCGGACGTCAAGATCATACCCGTCAGACTTTGCTGAGCGACAAGCTACACTGAAATGTAGGTTGTTTCAAAGTTTCTACAGTAATACTTTAAAACCACTTATGCAACAGATTTTTCAATAGTTTTATAAGGTGCAGAGATGTGACACAATGCAAAAAGCTAGTTTTGTTATATTTATTTTGTCATTCACAGCCTCGCTAGAGGTCAAAGAGCATCTGAAGCCTCCAGGAGATTGTGCCTACAAAGATTCAGAAGAAACTTCAGACCACTGGGCTAAGAAACGCAAGCTGTTCAAGGAGAGCAAACAGTGGAGCTCAACAGAAAGGAATTCCATGACTAGCGTTATTACAGAGGAATCAGGTAACCATTTGATATTAAAAGTGTAAAAGGTCTGTAGGTGACTGCAATTCAACTTTAGAAATTCATTTTATCAAGAGAAGCAATTAAAGTAAATTGACAACTGAATCATATATGTGTATATATTAGGGCATTAACACAAAAGTCTACTAGTTGTGTGTTTATTTCCACTCTCTGTGCGCACTTGTGTTCACAATGCAATCTCTGCCTCTGATTGGCTTACGCGACACGCATTCTTTGACTTAACCAATTATTACAGTCCCTTCAAACGGCGGTAACTTTGGCGTGTAGAGTGGAATGTAAATACAAGACCACAACAAGATGAGAGACATGGCAGCAGAGAAGACACACTAGACACACAAACAGCATGGTGACCTGCACAACCTGCAAGTCGCTGTTAAAGTACAATAACAGTACTGGCGTTCTGCACGTTATCTGAAACTGCATCCACTAGCTAACAATGCTAGCACTGCAGAGAGTCTCCAGTCCGGCTGTTCCCAGTTTCTGTTGTACACTTAAATTTATCAGAAACTTCAAGACATTCGCCTTTGTTTTGTTTAACTGCCATTTTGACTGTTAATGTTACAGAGAACTTGAATAAAAGTTGCTCATTGTTGGACACCTGTGTTCCTCCGCTGCGTGTGTGATGACGCCACCAAACGACTAGTCAACTCGACTTCGACTATATATATATATATATATATATACAGTATAATTATAATTGTAATTTTTATTATAATTGTTACAATTTTGCTGCTTTAACAATGCAAATTTCCCACTTTTCAGACTAATAAATGGTGATCTTATCTTAATTAATTGAAAAGAGAGAATGGCTAAAAACATAGTTACGATTTGGTGTTTATTTTTCTGACTGAATTTTGCCTGCAGGATTTCGTCCAGTCTGACAAAAAAACAACATGATACCACAACAACTGGCCTCTAAATGAGAATTTGAGAGATTTTTATACTTTGTTGTTCATTTCTTACCAGACACAATGAATTCAGAGGATGCTCGGTCAGTTGACATGTCTATTGAGGACAGAGGTTTTTACACTGAGACGTTCCACTCAGCATCATGGATTTATCGGGGGGACGATGCCACCCCAAACGAAACTGTTCAATGCCTTAGCAATCGCCCTCGACCTGTAGCAAGTGAGTATTAACAGAATTACATTTTGTAGTTGTTCTTTGTATGTTTCCATTTGTATAAATATACTTCTGTACTAAATGCAGCACAGAAGGTAAATTTGTAGGCAAATTTGTGTTAACAAATAAAGGGTGGGTTCATCTATGCAGAATGCAGTAGTGATCCGCCACTACTAAAACTAGGCCTCCTGTTCGGATCAGACAAACAAATCTATATTTGATCTTGTCACAGTATAAGTGACACTTTTAGTACTATAACAATGACTCTTTCACTAGTATAACAATGGCTCTTTCTGGTAGAGAGCTGCTATTACTGCTTCAGTTTTCTAACAGCTAAATGAAACCTGGTTAGGTTGAGGCTTGTACGTCCAGCGAGTGATGATGATGATTTTTTATGACATTGATGCCTCCTATTTTTAATCAAAATGCAATTGTTTGATTAATTTACTGACTTTAAGCAATGTAAATAGTCTTATAAACAAATTGTGATGCTATTGTTTCATTTCATTTTCAGTTCGTGAACGAACTGTAAAAATCAGCAAGGGAATCGGAGAGTATCCGTGGGGTTTTAGAATTCAATTCTCAAAACCAATTGTCGTCACTGAAGTTGACACAAGTAAGTGGACAAGTAATCTCAGGAATTTGAATAGCCTCCCTCTGCTGTGTCTCCAGGTAGCGTAACTTTAGGCTTTGTCAGTGTAGAAGCAGAGGGCAAAATAAAAAAAAATAAGGAATGGCATTTGTGCCTAGCAGATTGCATTGTGAATTTGGCACAGTGTCTTGAACAGTCTATTCTATTGTTTACAGATGGAGCTGCGGAAGAGGCGGGGCTACAGGTTGGAGACTATGTGCTGGCTGTTAATGGTACTGATGTCTCCAGCGTGCCTCACTCTGAGGCAGCTCACCTCGCGCGGCAAGGTACGGCAGCCACATGGACACAACACCAGGCCATGATAGGATTATCAGCATGTTGACAGGGATGTAGTAAAGCTCCAGTTGCTATTTATGCAAGTGCAATTCAGGCCAAAACCTCTGCTTTATTACTAGGATAAACAATCTGTTGTGTCTAGAGGCTGGGCTCAACAGCTTTAAGCCTTCTGGACTTCTACACCATTCCATTCACACAGAAATGACCAGTATCACAATGTTCAGTACTACAGTCACCCAGCATCACATTAATGTTTTGTCAAATATTGGTTTAAAACATCAGTCAAATCGAAATATTTGTCCAATCTTGATCATTTATCTGCCGATACTAATATTATATTACATAACAATCGTTTGACACTTATATCCAAATTCACTGACAAAAAGAGGACACATTAAAGTTTCAGGACAGTGTGAGGCATGATTCTGATATGCATCCTTAAAATACAACTCAGGCATTTGGGTGATTTATGGTTCCTTTCTTTGACACTTGGCATTTCCAAAGGACCGGATCTGCTGACTCTGACTATCGGCTCTGACATCGGCCGCACCCCTAACACCCCGAGGCCTGCCTGCCGGGGCTATTTGCACAAGCGCACCCAGTCCAGTCTGCTCAAGGGCTGGAGGAAGAGGTGGTTTGTGCTGAGACATGACTGCTGCCTTTACTACTACAGAAACAAAAAAGTGAGTTCAGCTGTCTTTGTCACGTTGACTCCTGAATAATCACCCTTTCAACCTTACAATGGGCCAATTAATCAACATTAATTTGACTAAGAAATTGTGTATACTGTCATGTCTGGGATGGCCTTATATATAAGTTGTTTTTCCCAACATGTCTTGATACTGTTATGTCCCCCCTAGTGGCCACCAGGGGCCGCTGTGTGTTTTTGTTTTGGGGTTTGTGTATTTTTAGTTGGGACTTTTATTATGAAGAAATGGGTTTGTGTTAGTGATTATGTTCAGCTGAGTTAAGTTTGGGTTAAGTGACTGAGTTTTGTTATTGAGGTTTTTCTGTATTTAAGTTTCGTTTGGACCGACCTAGGTGTCGGTCCACCCTCACTTTATGCATGTTTGTCTACAGTGGAAACAGTGCTTGTTTTATTTGGATTCTCACACCCTTTTGTTTTTGGAGTTGTGAAAATAAAAGAACATGCATGGTAACCAAGGTTATTGGGGCTTCTTTGCACAACCGAAGGTCACGGAATGGGCAGCCGGACATGACAGATCCAAAATTAATAAAATGAACTACTTTTCTTGAAAGAATGCAAATAACATACACATTTACGGATTTAGACTGTAATTTGAAGAATCAGGCTGTTATTTAACTAGTTCACTATACTAGCAACTTTTCTGCTGCACTTTTTAATATTTTACAATATAACCTATAAATACCAACAATATAAGATAATACATAATAGTACTAATTTTTAATATCATCAGTGAGGCATTAAAAGTATAGAAGTAATGAGTGTCTCGTTTTTTAGTTTTGTTGACTGACCTGCATTTTGTCTGTTCTACAGGATGAAGGAAAAAGCCGTGCTCTGTCTGGCATGAGGCTGGAAGGTGCAGTGGTGGAGGCTGACTCAAGTCTTGGGAAGCCTTTCGTGTTCAAATGCTGTCCTGTGTCCGGAAACCGAGTTTATTACTTCTGTGCTACATCAAATCAAGAAATGAGGAGGTACCTTTAAGATTGGCTTTTACACCACTTTGACACAGTACTTTTGACACCATGCCAGTATTCTCATTGACAGAGTAAACTTACCAGAAAGAAAGTTAAAAACTCTCAAGTAATGCGTTCCCAGCAGAAATGCAAAGAACTTTCTAGTACAGCCCTACTAGTTCTAGTCTTCTATTTTTGGGCCACTTTTGGTTTAAAATAACAAAAAAAGTACTTAAAGTGAGAGCTGTGAGCAACTGCGAAGTTGAAGAGAATAAAGTGTAATACAGAAAAGGGGTCTTTATGAAAACCACAAATCCATCTAACTTTTCTCAGCTCCTCAGCCACCAGTCGAAGCAGCAGTATCCAGGTTCAGACGTGGGCTTTGGGTGTTTTACACATTACCGAATCAAAACCACTTTTAGCATTGTGTTTAGTAGCAACTATGTTTATACCCCCTAATCAAGTGTAAGTGTTGAGGAAACCAAAATAAGCCTCATAGTATAAAGAAGAGGGGGGAAAATCACCTGACTGGAAAAGTGTAAGCTAATAGCCTGCCTTATGTTTTGGTTAAGAACACTTAATCGATAGAACACTCGTGGTTTTATTTTTTTAGCTGTATTCATGCCGGTGGTTTAAACTCCAAACTTGAAATGGTGGCTGTTGGAATTACATTTCGTTTAAATATTAAGCTGTAAACTCGCTTTTCTTTTGTACCACATCTTTTTGGCTCAATTTTGTGTCTTTGAATCTAGCAAAAGCTTAAATAAGGATTAGTTTTCTTATTTGCTGTGCAAGCCATCACGAAACAGTTATTTGGCATGATTTTAGTTTTGAGACAATCAAGAGAACTGGGCAATACAAAACCATGGAAAGTGCTGCATGGGCTAAATGTCTCTATCAAAAAAAATAATAAAATAAAATAGAAGTACCTTAGTTAATACATTTTCCTCTACTGAATATATTTTTGCTCTCAGGTTGTGCACCAGTTCCATTAAGCCAGACATTTCCAACAACACTTATATCTATATTTGTTATGCAGCTGCTCATGATTTGGTTAAGGGGTCTGTCTTGTTAGTTAAGCAACCAAAAGCATTGTAAGACCACATCATATACATACTTTCTGATTGCTGGGCAAATGTTGACTTAATACACTCAAGTGCTTTTATGAGAAGCTGATGTTAGCTTTTTTCTTTCTTTCCTCAGGTGGTTGGAGGCCATGGAACGAGCAGTTCACCCCATCACTCAGGTATATAATAATATAACATCACACAGTGATTTCCCTGTGCATCTTTATAATATACATAATCATTCAAGTACAGAAAAACTGGTGGTAAGAGGCAGAAAGAACAGTTTATCAAACACAGCATATATAGACGCAGCCCCAGGAAGGAACAGGTCCCTAACAAGGACATTTAAAGTCAGCATTAAAATACTCAGCGCTATCATAACACATTAGAAGTCTATTTACACTCCATGGTACATTAACAAAGCCTGATACAGTGTTGGCTAATTGTTTGTAATGGTGTAATAGTGCACAAAAACTGGGCCTTAAAGTAAAGGAGTCACATAATCACATGAGTTGTGTACGTCTGGATTGGATTATCTCTGAAGAAAGATTTAGTGTGCTGTTTGCCCCCACCCATCGGTTAAATATAGTGGTGGAAGGAAAGGGCTAATAGGACAAAATGGGACCAAAAAATCTGTTCAAAAGCTTGGTTGATCTACTAAGATAAGATAATATAAGATAAGATAAGATATGATAAGATAAGCATTGATTGTTACGGCAAAAAGCAGACAGTAGAGCCCTGCGGGGGACAATTTTTTAAATCCCGCTCCTGCCCGCTCCCGCTGGATTTCTAACCATTACCGCCTGCTCCCGCGGAATTTCTGATGATTCCCGTCCGCGCTCTCTGTCAGTCCCGCCCGCTCCCGCCCACTCTCCCTGTCATATATGAAAATAAAAAAACGATCCATGTTCTGTTATTGTAAGTTAGTGGCGCACACTGGCTCTTTCACAAACACGAAAAGATTTTTACTGCCATTCTCCTCCTGACCGCTGTCTACTGTCTCACTCACTGACTGAGGGGATGAACAGACGCTCCACCTGTCGCATCTGTCGCCCTCTCTGTTTTCACATAATGGTATTATCCTATATCCTTACATGTGATTGGCCACAAGTAAACATGTGATTGCTGCCAATCAAAACAAAGTTCTGCCGTGAGCAGATCTGAGCTACGGAGAGTGAGAAATGATCAGTGAAAGGGAAATAAAGTGGCGAGCGGCTTTCACTCGATGGGAGTTGGCTCTTCTGATTCACTACAAAGCATCGGCTCTAAGAGTTCTTTTGTCCCGCCCGCTGTCTCTGTTGCTCCCACCCGCGGCAACCTTAAACCCGCCCAATCCCACAAGATTTGCGATAGGTCCCGCAGCATCCCACTCCCGATGCAGGGCTCTAGTGGACAGTACAAAAGTAAGTGCAGCAAAAAACAGTATAGAATAAAAGAGGAGTATACTATACAAATAATACAAAGTTCACAAACCTCTGATGTTTGTGTAGCATGCATCTCTCCACATCATATATGACACAGTCAAGCACATAAAAGGCCTCTCTGATGTTGCCAGGGTAACAGTCAGGACTATAAGCGTGGTGCTTTGTGTTGCAGAATCATGTGTGGGTGGATGTAACCCGCCACAACTCGAACCTGCCACCACTGGCTGTGAAGAACCCCGAATGTCTCGGCCTGCTTCACCTGCTGGACAGAAACAAAGACTCATGGGTTCAACACTACTGCATCTTAAAAGATGGATGTCTCTACTTCTACGCCAGCATTCGATCAACATTTGCAGTTGGTACGCTTCATCTAATACATCCACGTTCAGGGATAGCGCAGCCTGATTATACATTTAGAAAGTATGATCAACAAAAGATTCTTAAATATTAGCAATCAGTTTGTCAGTTTGTACTGCATACTCATGAGAGAACAGATTCACTTACAGCACACAATGCAGAAAATTTCACGCTGTCGCCATAACATTCACACCCAAGCTATAAAAAGCCTGCGTGACAGACTCTTGCTGTTATAAATAAAGGAACTAAGAGAAAGAAAAAGGAGTTCTTTGGAGAGGCACCATCAAAAAAACAATTTCACAAGTTTTAATACTTCACCAAAGGTTCTCCATGCATTTCAAACATTTCAAATGATAAGGTTTAATAGCTTCTAGAAGCTATACAAGATATGTATGCAATTGATTTAATGATTGTAAAAATGTGTGTATGTGTGTATGAATATAATCTTGTGTGACTATTAGCATTCTCTTATACACTGGATATTTTATCCATGGAATATAAAAAGCTGTTTGTGTTTCCATGGCAGTGTGTTTATTGGTTGGTTCTATACTCATCGCTGTCATGTTAAAAGTGACAATGTTCAACATTTAGTCTTCACTAGCTAAGACATGCCTTAACACCCAAGTGGATTAACAGAAGAGAAATATAAATGAGAACATGCTTTAACATTTTTTGTTAATAAAAATCTCTATGGGAGCCATAGATCTATGCAATTTAAGACCAAATTTACCTCAAAAACAGGTTAGATGTTTGTCTCCTATTTTTAGTACATTTTTAGCCTAATTATCCACAAAAACGTTTTCTCATGACCCTTTTTACCCAATGGGTAATCTGTTGTAGTTTAAAACAGAATGATTTGGAGTACAGTATAAATCTGTACAGTATAAATCTGCACTATGTGTGGGAGCTATCTTTCATTGAATGCTTTAATTATGTATTGTCAAAATTTGCACCAGTCTATCATATTTGCTGTGTAATTATTGACCGGAAATCACACTTTATAGAAGTTAATAACCTATTTTTCATGAAATATTTATGAAAAAAAATAATGGGAGGGAATAAACAAACAATGCATTAGCAATTTAGTTATGTGTATTAGATTTTTTTCCAGAATAACTATAGACTACTGATTTATTATACCTTTCTAAGACAGAGATTATAGGGTTTAACCTATAGCTGGAGTGAATACATTATGTTTTTTATGTAAATAAGATGTTTTTGTCTAAAGAACCTTTTAATTCTCCTTTCCACTACAATTATACCCCCTATGTCATGTAAAGGTTCTATACCTTTTAAAAGTGTGTCCCAGAACTACACACCCAGGCTAATTTAGGAACCCTTTCTTTTAACTTCAGGAAGTTTGCCCAGTAATACACTTAGCTGGCTGTGGTATGCATCACTGGTTATTGTGTGTTTTCTTTGGTGAATGGCCACAGGTGGGATCTACCTGCATGGATACACGGTGAAGGAACAGCCTCTAGGATCCAAGAGATCCACCATCGAGCTCAAACCCCCGTCTGAGGAGTTCAAAGTGTTCCATCTTTGTGCTGAAAATGCCAACGAAAACAAACGGTACCAGACAGTACTTCATCAAAGCCATGAGTCTAGTGACTGGATAAAGACTGTGATCTAGTCTTGGACTAAACTGCAGTGCCAATAGAGAAGAATCTTTTGAATTTAATGTTAGTTTTAATAACAGAAGCTTGATTATTTTTTGTTAAACATAAGTAATTTATGTTTAATAAAAGTTTAATTAATTATTATTATTGTTGTTGTTGATATTATATTTTTGTTATAGTTTTAATACATACATACGTAGATACATACATACATACATACATACATATATACATACATAAATATATTGATAAAAAACATAATAATAATAATAATGGCAATTAAAATAATTAAAATATTATTATGATTATAGTTGTTGTATAGTTATTATTATTATTATTATTATTATTATTATTATTATTATTATTATTATACTATGTCCTTAAAGAGGTTTTATGTGTGAGCGTATAGTGTCATGCTGCACATCATATACTCATATACTTTTTGTGCCTCATTCACAGGTGGATTGGAGCTATAAATGTATCTATATCTAAATGGTTGCCTTTGCATCAGGCAATTCAAGACTACATGAGTCGCCCACCTGAAGCCACCAGGATGTGAGCAGAGAGGTGTTCTCCTCGATCTAATTCACCTGATTCAGCTCTTCAGCGCATTACCAACCTGTTATGTCATGAATCAGGTGCATTAGAGCTGGATGACATGATACTCCAGAAAGTGGAAACCATGAAAGTATTCCCAGATAAACCTGATGGACAGCTTGAATAGACTTTTCCAAACCACTTTTCCTATGAAGGTTTTGAAGTGAAGCAGGACACACTGACACTGATCCCAATAAACGTTTGTGTAATTGTGTTCATTTGTTTGTAAAGTATATTAGGTAGTATTAAAGAAATATCTTTAAAACTAACAAAACTGAATATTACTGTACTGTAACTGTATATAATTATTCTTTATACATTATGATTGATTGAAGGACAGAGGGGGAAAATAAGCTATTTAGTGCAGGTAAATATGCTCAGTTTAGCTATTGCTGAGTTCTTATACATCGTTTTCTTCTACCTTTTTTTAAACCAGTCGTTTCATACCATTTTGCTACGTATTTTGGAGAGAAAAGACAGAAATTCTTTTTTACATAGTTGCATTTTTTAAATCTAGAATAATGCAGCCGTTTAGTCTATTCACTGTAGAGGAAATGGAGCGTTCTGTAGTTGGCCATGTCTCCAGTTGTGTAAAAAAACAAACAAACCAAAAAACAGAGGTAACTTTGAGTGTCTTTTCATACTCGAGTGATTTATTCAATGCTTTTTATTGTATTGGTTTATACTTGTCTTGATTGTTACAGTTTGATAATGATGTTTGTGTACAACCAGCATTACAGTCATGCATTTGCATCCTGCTATTTGTTGCTCGTTTTTTCACTCTTTTCCCACTTAATTAATTTAATTCAGCTTCAATAGGAGCACGCTCTGGTGGTCTTCTTTTACAATCCACAACCTGCAATGTACTGGCTCACATCCTGGCCCTCACAACGATCTTGCCAGCCCACCCTGAGAAAAAGACGAAAAACAATTAAGTTGTGTATTTAGCCAAAATCAAAGTTCACGAAAAACCTTATAATTTAGTCTTACCAGGCAGAGATGCCCTGCTGGTCCACGATGGTCTTGGCACACTGAATGTCGGGCTCGATGTTATTAGTCATCAGCTCTGTTCGAGAAAACAAGGGTGCGGATAATTACATGAGCCTTCTTTACCAGTGAGACAATTCCAGTCTTTGTCCAGTCTGGACAAAATACAAATGTTTTTTTAATTCCCACAAAAGCAGTGATGAAATGATAGAAAAGTTTTAATCTGTTACTACACATGTAGACAGGTCATTAGGCAGTTGTCATTGCAGAAAGCTTTATAAAACTTCATAATGCTTCATAATGTGTCACTGCTACAGCTCAAACAAGACTCTACAGAAAAAGTTTACCGCTGCATGAGATTCCACAGCCGTTGTAGCTGGGGAACTGGCCATTAGAACACCACCAGCGATCATTAATCTGGAAAATGCCGTAGTCAATCGAGCCGTCAGAGTCATAGTCGATGGCCTGAGTGTTGTAGCTGGACTCTGCGAAGGCCAGGCAAACCCCTGCAGATATGGAACAGTTCACAGAATACAGACACAACACAGTTTTTGGTTGAAAACAGAAGAGTAAGTTTAGTGTAAGCATTCAACAAAGCAACCCAACAAATCTTTGTAACTGATGTGTTTCAGCAATTGACACGCAGTACAGTGGATTATCATTCATGTGTCATGCAGTTTTAATCTTCACTTTGTTTTAAGAGGAATCCAGCTGAGGGCAGAGCAGCAGGAATCCCCACCCCTTCAAATGGCATTTTCTAAATGAAATTTAAGTTTTTGCAGGTAATACACTTAAGTGTATTAGAAAACAATAAAACATAAATACACCATAACCTTTCTTGGGTAATCTACAGCAGAGATGATTTAAAAACTGATGAACAAGTCAACAAAAAAGGTTTTATAACTTTCACTCAGATATTACAGAAGACCTCCCTTTTCTGCCACACTGCAAAAAACAACGCATTTAGTACACTTTCAAATGTGCATTTCAATAAAAGATTCGATATGCATCACAATGGAAACCTCAAATCCGACACCTTAAAAAAAAAAGTCCAGAATTGGATTTAGAGCCTAACTGAATGAGGCTCTTAGAGCACTTACAGTTTCCCAGACTGACACCTGCATAGCCATCCATTCCAGCTGCTTGCAGCGTACTCGCTAGCTCACATCTGGAATAAACCATGCCATTGGCAACCCCCGCCACCAAAAGAAGAATCAAGAACTTTATCATGGCTGCAGAGTATGAATGGATCTCTGGAAGTCTTGTGTGTACTGTCTCCTACCAGGCGGTTCTGAAATATATACTGTTTGAGAAACTGCTGCAATTGCTGGAATGCTTTGGGAGTGTTCTGTAACCTTCCTCAAAGTTACGTTCTGATTTTATTACTGCATTTTATCATGTTCAGCTGCCTTCAGCGCCTGCTCCTTTATCTGCCCTTGTGGGAGAAACAAATAATTTAATCTTAATTCAAATTGTTCAAGAAATTACTGTTTGCACTTTAATCTATGACTCGAAAACCACAGCACCTCTATGATTAACATTTTGAGATAGCGATTCGTCTGCTGGGGAGCTGCAGGTGTTCGTGTGGTTGCGGCGCAAAGGCAGTAAGGATCAGATAACAGGAGAGCACGTCTGTGCTGACTTCCTTTCACATGGTTTTAATACCACATCTTTAACACATATATTTATTAATGTTGCCGAAACTGGTTCTCAGTGTTTTTTGTGTATGTTGTTCACATGTTTGAGGCTACATTGCTCAGGTGAGGCCACATATCAGCGTATGATGCTGAGAAGCTGTCACTTACTTTTGTCTTCTGAAGATTCAACTAAAATGTGACTGACCAGCTGCAGATCACACCAGTTCTGGCACATTTACACTCCCTTCCATAAGTCTTAACTTATTGCTGTTGATTTCTAAAGCATGAAACTGAATCCCACCACAGTGTGTCTCCTACACTGCTGCATAGTCATTCTCTATGCAGATGTGTAGCAAAAGTCAACAAGATATGTGTTGAGGAACCTTTTTAATCTTAGTCTTAGTCTAATGCGTCATAATGTGTCACTGCTACAGCTAAATGATGATTCTAGAGAAAAAAGGTTACCGCTGCTTGAGATTCCACAGTAATGACACAAACTTTTTCAGCAATTTGTGCTACAGAAGTGCTGTCAGCTCATACTTTAATGAGCCTTTGGCAAGCATGACCCACTTGCTCATTAATCATTTGGTAGTTTCTAACCACTATATACTGGGAAGACCTGCTGTTTTGAAGAGGATCTGATCCAGTCGTCTAAGCAACACACACTGACCCTTGTCACAGTTTCTCAGATCCTTATGCTCGTACATTTTTCCTGCTTCCATCACATCAGCTGATTGTGCACTTAAGCAAAGTACTGTCCCCACACACTGCTCCCTGGGCGCCCTTCGTTGGTGGCAGCCCACTGCCTCACTTGGTGAATGGGTTAAATGCAGAGAAAGAATTTCACATTTTCCACACTGTGTGCTGTGCTGTCATATGTTCATGCATGACTCTAATGGGTGAATATGATCGGGTGGGACGGAGGAGGTGTCTGAAGACCTGGACTGCACTAGCATAAACAATGCTACTCATTGAGGCCTTTAATGAAAGCCTATCCACTGTCTACTGTCTTTTACAGAGAGTGAGCCTATTAGATCTGATGTCTCTGACATATCCCTGATATCCAATCCTTAAATTATTGATCTTAAAGTCACCTAGAAGCTCCTGTGCCAGTAGAAGCCAGTGTTATTATGAAATTCTCCATTTTTCTTGGTAAGGATAATACATTAGTACACTATGTATGCAGCTGAGCCTGGGTGATGGTGATGCTAACATGTGCATGCGCAGTGGAAATAAACATTAAGTCTTATCTTACTATTCTCATTATGGTATGTAGTCAGTATATATGTGGAAATGTATCAGATCTGTTTCTATTTCATTTTTATCATCAATGTAACACAGATTGAAACTTTTTCTTATCATATATACGCTTCTATATCAGAGACTTAACTGACTAATTCTAGGGGAATTCCACCGTTTGGACAAAGTAATTCTGAGTGCTTTGATGTGAAATGGTAGAGGCTATATTGTAACAGTAACAGGAACTAATGGTTGAGATGTCTCCAACATAAACATTTTGTTTACTATTTATATGTGATGTCTAATGACTGATTATGGTAAACTAGTGGTAAAACTGAAAAAAATACCTTCTTTAGGTACTATTTTGAAATAGAACTGCCTTCCGATTCCCACAACCTTCTCAAAACTATCATAAAACAGTGTCACAGGCATCAGGCAGTTTATTTATTAACATTACTATCTTTCTGTGAGGGAGCTTTTAGAGGCATTAAACTCTTCAGATATTTGGTTCTTATTACCACCACTGAAAAAGCCATTTCACTTTCAACCTCTCAGAACCACTATTATGCAAAAATGTTGGAAATTTTTTTCCAGCTTCGTCTTACAATTTTTTAGGTCCACCTTAAATGCTGCTGCAGTAGCAACATTTCTCCAGCAGAGAGCAATATTTACTGATTCGTAAAAACCTGCCTTGTGCCAAAACTGGAGAATAGTGATTGTGATGTAGTACATTGGCCATGTTAGGTGCATTTGCAGCTGAAGTAGAGAAGTACAAAACTGATGATCAGTTTTCTTAAACATGACCAACTTGAGAGCAATAGCTGTTTTCACAAATAAACCTGACGGACAACCACAGATACTTTTATCTCACAAATAGTTTTATTGTTTTAAAATAAATTCACAAAACAACTTGCTATGCACTCACATTTTAAGTGTGCAGCCTTTCGACTTATATATTATAGTGCAGAGGCACTGTAGCATCACAGGGGGTTCCGGTAGATAACAGTAATGGGTGCTGTGGTGTTGATAGGTGGTTGCCACAGTAAGTGTGTCTGTCTTCTAGATTTTATTCCCCCTGATTTTGATGCCACTTCTCATCACGCTTATTTGAAAGTCTGACAAAAAAAAATAATGTTTAAAATTTTGATCAACTGTGGGATTTGCACTATTGGTTGAGAACCCATCACTCTAATCATTCATTCTTCCCAACTTTGACTAGCTGGAAAATATTCCAACTACTTGTGTATATCCAACTATATCATGTATATAATAGTGCATTTCACGAGTTGGAATGGTGCCGAAATCCCAAACAGCCTCAATGGAGAAGCGGCGCCATAAAACAAAGATGGAGTAAAAATAATAGTAATAATAATAAAAGTTAAAAAGAACTATACAAGATAGCATTTGCCCCATCTGTCATTCCAATCATCACTGACCCCTCTGCTTTTATACAAAGATCCCTACTCCACTCAATCCCCGCCCCTCCCATCAACAAATAAAATGACTCTTCCCGTCGATTCATTGAAACTGTATTGGTTGATAACAAAAGAAACTTTAAGTGACTTTTCAAAAGGTTTATTCATTATTCATTTCTTATAGTGATGAGATTATTACAGTAAAAAAATGCTAAATTACAGCCAGCAGTACAATTACGTATCATGCATGCTATTTTAGCGTGTTCTTAATTCTTTTTTTAACAGCTTGCAAATCTTACATAACATTTATGGCAAGTAAGGGGGTTTGCAAAAAGAAGGACAGTTTAGACGATCTGAAAACTGTTTGGCATTTCAACATTGAAGCAGAACTTAATCATTAAGTAATGATTTGGACGGTTTACTGTTGTAACATCCAGCTGCATCACGTATACTCTCTTGGCTTTGATTTTCTAAACACAGTTCATACATTTTTTCTTTCACCGCTTGCATAAAATATTCCATAACATTCACGGCAAGTGAGGGTGTTTGCAAAAAGAAAGACAGTTAAGACGATCTGAAAACTGTTTGGCATTTCAACATTGTAGCAGAACTTAATCATTAAGTAAAGATTTGGATGGTTTACTGTTGAAACATCCAACTGCATCATGTATCTTGGCTTTGATTTTCTAAACACAGTTCATACATTTTTCTTTCGCAGCTTGCATAAAATATTCCATAACATTTATGGCAAGTGAGGGTATTTGCAAAAATATGTGCCTAAAAATACATCAGTATGCTTCAGGAAAACGTCTGGTTTAAACTGCTGTAGATGCAGCACAACATCTTCATTTAAACTCCACAACCTGCAACATACTGGCTCACATTTTTGTTCCTGCAACGAAGACGCCAACCCACCCTGGAAAAAAAAATAAAAGTTTTTCTGTATGTTCATTAGTGAGTCCATATCTTCCAGTTGTCTTGTACTCTACTTTCCTATTGTTGTTTGTGTGGTTTTGTATCTTAATTCATTTTAACAGGATCACTTTCCAACATCCCTTTATCTGTCAGAATTAACTGCAGGTACATGTGAATGCATTGTTCTTTGTTCTTTGTCAAAAATACAATTCTTTGCAACTTAGTATCCAGATGTGGACTTTAAGGCCTGGGGAGTAAATGATATATTTTAAAATGTTAACAGTGCTTAACTAGCATAACAAACTCTACTATGAAAATATATATGAAGATAACCAAGATGACGGCACGCTAAGTCACAGCGACCTCACTCGGATCCAACATTTGGTGCAAAAGTGTGCTTGTAGTTGATTATTCACACAATTTTTTGCACACATGCTCATCGGAACAACTGATGGCCATGTCTATCACAGCCAGTCTCTTCTTCAAATTTGATATTAACAAGAAAATGACCTCAGAATGGACTGCTGGACAAGCTCTGTGACCCCAGCTTGCTACGTGGAGCAGCCCCTCAGACCACGGAATAATCTGATGTAGCTGTCTGCGGAGAGTCCCCATCGTTAGTCAAAGCTGTCTAAAAAATAATAAAATAAAAATAAAAATAAAAGCTAACACGTAATTGCCAGTGATTGCTTCCTGGACAATTAACTGGACTACAGTCCACTCCAGTGAACTAACCAGCATGAGCTAAGCCACTGCTGTGTTTTTGTTTTTACAGAGACAAGCCTCAGCAGGAGTGTTTTTACATGGACAGAAGCACTTCTCCTCCCAAGGAGGTGGCTTGTGTTTTTACATCAACACCGAATGGTGTGTGAATGCTGTGCTTGTCTCTAGTTACTGCTCATCACTGCTGGAGTTTGTGACTCTTAAACAATACAGCTTACACCACGACTGCTACTGTAAATTCCCTTCTGTCCTGCTGCTGCTATTATTTGCATGCATAATTTTTGAATGCTGTCCACCTCTATTTAAGCATTTGCACATTTAATGACTTTGCTGCTACAGTACAGCATCATAACGCTCTATTCCTTCAAACTTGTACTGTAGCTGCTTTTGTTGACTACACTAAATGTCATATTGTTGCTCTTTCTTGCACTCTCTCTCTCTCTCTCTCTCTCTTGCTCTCTTTGTATTCTGTGTTTTTCTCCTCTCTGCATTTATGTAGTCTTGTGTTGTTTCTGTTTTTGTTCTTGTGGTGCACCATGGTCCTGGAGGAACGTTGTTTCATCTCACTGTGTACTGTGTATATGGCTGAAATGACAACAAAACCACCTGACTTGACCTGACTTGACCTTAAAATGTATTCTCACCATGCCTTGATGCCCTGCTGTCTCACTATGGTCTTGGCACATTGGATGTCAGTGGAGATGTTATCGGTCAATAGCTCTATGTGAGAACAAAATTGTTTAGACATATTAGTCCGGTCCTTTCTGCATTAAATATGCAGATATACATCTCACATGAACTCTTTGTAGATGTGGTATTTATAATAATAGAAACATTTTTGAGTTGTTCATTCTTTGCTATTATGCATGTAGAAAGATTATTTATAAAGCTCTGTAAAGCTTTAAATGTTGAATAAAGCTTTATAAATCTTCATAATGCCTACAATGCCTAAACCTAAAAGCAGAAGTTTTATTTATAAATGAAATATTGTTATATTGACCATATATAGCTGAAGGAAGATTCGATGAAAAGGTGGAGGCTGTTTTTCTAACGGCTGCAGGAGATTCGACAGTTGTTAGTGCTGGGGAAATGGCCATTAGAACACCACCAGCGACTATTGATCTGGAAAATGCTGTAGTCTGTCGAGCCATCAGTGTTGTGGTTGATGGTCTTAGTGTTATAGCTGGACTCTGCATTGACCAGGCAAACCCCTGCAGATGTGGGACATTTGACGAATTACAGACATGATAGCAAAAAAGACAAATTAAGTAAAAAAAAAAACAATTCAAAACTGAAAAGGTCTGGAATTTTCAGAGGACCTGTCATGCTCCAACACAAAAACGTTTCAACACCGTAACAGAACTTGCATTAAGTAATGATGTACTGTTGTGACAGCAAAGCTGAATTTAGCTCTTGCAGCATCTGAGACTGACTGCATCATGTATAATCTACGCTTATAGTTTGATTTTCTGAACATGGTACATACAGCAAAACTCCCCCCAGTCAAATTAAATCTGATATAAATATAAAAATGCTAAATAAATAAGCAGAGAACACACTCAAATATGTTGCTTCATACATTTAAAACTACCATTTTTACTTATTCATTAAATGTAACATACTAATAAAAAAACTATACACATACATACACTATACATTTTTGCATAGGCTACATTTTATTTTTCTATGCAAAGGTTGTGTATCTACTTTGAGTTAGAACTTCAACAACATAATCATCATCTGGCCACGGTGCCCATGTTCGTTGCAGTACAAGTTTACTGCAACAACCACTCATTTAGACATGAAAAACTTTTCTACTTCAAAAGTAGATGTATTTAATCCACTTCATTCAAATATGCACATCAGTTGTATTTATGTACATTGCCTTCCCCAGTTACTGGGACCCCTTAGTAGATTAGTAAAAAAGGCTAAGAAATTGAACTGGCTGAAGTAACTGAAGCATCTGTCACGTCTGGTCCGTCTCAGCCACGGCCACAACGGAGCCCGTCGCCCAAGTACTAGAAGGTACACAGCTCTGGGCATGGGCATGTGGTGTCAGAGGGTTCATTAGCACAGGACTGGGTTGCTAGGTACCTAAGACGGGTCCACCTGTCTTAAGTGCCATGATCATTGTCTCTGTTGTGTGATTGGTGGGTTGTGTGAATGTGTGGGTAGAAATGCCAGCTGAACTTTTAAACTGTAATCCACAATTCCTGATTAACTGAAGTCCAAATATGACATGTCAAATTTCTTTCCTTTAACACAGAGAAGAGGGAGAAGTATGTTGACCTTAAGTCAAGGAATGATTATAAAAAAAAAGCTACTTGTTTGAAAATGACTATTTATATTGTTTGGGCAATAAAAAGTGAAAGTCAACTGGAACTCTTACAAGCTTGCCTGGAATAGGACCCAAGTGTATTTTGCCCACATGTAAGGAAAATGGCAAAAGAGGCAAAACAATCCCTGGGGATCACAAAAAATGTGTCCATTAACCACACACATAAGCACCTGGTGGGTTTGGTATAAACACCTACCAACTTGGTGTAAAAGAAAGGGTGGCTATAACGAAGAGAACCTTTTCCTAGCTGTAAAATAGGGTTGGGGTTCTGTGTTGTGTACATGGCATCTGTGATGAGAGCAGTAGTTTGGAGGACTAGAGGCAGATGTAGCTGAACACATAGACTTGATTTACCTACACAAACATGCAGGATCTAAAGCAAAATAAAACACAAAGATAAACTAAACACTAAACAGAACCACTGAGGTAACATAGGGTTTTTCATGAGCACGGACAGGGCAGGAAACCAGAGTGACAAGACAAACACAGGGACAGTATTTCTGTAATAAACAGGGAACAGCTGGGAAAGGCAGGCTTAAAAATAGACAGGTGAGCACACTAATCAGGCAGGCAGGACCAGGGGAGAGCTATAAAGCTATACTGGCACATGGGGCAGCCAGTGCCCTGGTGGTTCGGGTGTTACCCCTGCAGTCAGAAGGTTGTGGGTTTGTGTCCCAGGACTGCTAGTGGCACCTTTGAGCAAGATCCCCACATACTGTTCCACAGGCGCTGTGTCCCTGGCTCCCCGCTGCTTCACTTCGGTGAATGGGTTAAATGCAGAGAACGGTTTTGCACTGTGGCATGTTCATGTATGACAAATGGACTCACTTACACTTTACATGGGGAAAACAAAGACAGAGCATGACAGAAGTGGGCAAAACAGGATTATTCACTGCCACGAAACTAAAACTGGGTCATCACTGGATCTTCCAGGAGGACAATGATCTGAAGCACATGTTCAAATCAACACAAAAATGGTTAGCTGACCACGAAATCAAGCTTCTGCCATCATCCCCTCCGTCCCCTGACCTGAAACCCACTGGAAACCTGGGGATAAGGTGAAGAGGAGAGAGGGCACTGGATGATCTGGAAAGATCCTGTAAAAACAAATGGTTTCAGATGCCTTGCTCTGTATTCCCCAACATTATAGAATGGTACAAGAGAAAGGGGGGCAGGGCATTCTCATATTTAGCTCCAAAGCTTTGGAATAGCCTTCCAGACAGTGTTCGGGGCTCAGACA
>JBBPCY010000035.1:4181523-4238584 GCA_037974405.1 Brachyalestes nurse
GAGGATCCTATACCTTGACGTTGGCGGGACTCCAGAGACACCAGCAGCTTCAAATACCTGTTTGCTGCTTTGTAATGCCATTTTAGCAGCTAATCTCTTAATCCAATGTATTTTTCTGACAGAAACTTTCCTCATTGTGCCTTTATCTGCAAGAGCCCGTGTGTGCTCTGAATCAGCCACAAATCTCTTAACAGTACAATGATCATGCTTAAGTTTTCATGAAATATCTATGGTTTTCATACCTTTTCCAAGGCATTCAACTATTTAATGCTTTTCGGGCTGCAGAGAGATCCCTTTTCTTTCCCCATATTGCTTTAAAATGGTGGTCTGCTTAATAATGTGTAATGTCCATCTTCAGTTTTTACTTTAATTGGGCTCACCTGGCAAACTAATTATCACAGGTGTCCGAGATTGATTTCAGTGATCCTAAGAGCCCTAAGACACAATACCATCCATGAGTTTATTTGAAAAACAAAATATTTAATCTTTATGATGCCTAAATACAATTTGCATAATAATTTGGAACGTGGTATACCATGTGACACGCTCATTTCCCGTGACCTTGGCGCGTCACCTGACGTGTGCATGTGACAGTGTGAAAAGATAAATACAGTTTGCCATTATATGACTTAATATAAGCTGATAAAATAAGATAGCAAACAGGAAAGCTAATCATCCTCTTTAGCTCCAGGTACTGCTGTGAGTCTGAGTGCAGCACTTTTCAGTACTGTTTCTACTTCTTGTCGTCTGTCCTTTTTGAATTACTACATTGTATTGCATTATTAGCTTTTCTGTTTTAAAGTCTTGCACTTTCTTTTTGCACTCTGTGTAGTGCTGTTCTGTCCACACTTGTATAGTCTTGAGTGGTTTTAATAGTAGTAACCTGGGCCTGGAGGAACGTGGTTTGTATCAGTGTGTACAGAGTAAATGGTTAAAACAACAGTAAACACCAATTTGAATCAACTTGACCTGAACAGACTGCGATTTGGCTGCTGAATTACATTTACGTGACAAACACCACACATCCAGTAAAGGTCTTACACAACTTGACTCCCACAGCTACTTGTTAAACAGTTTTGGTGCCAAAAGCTGAGTGTGAGATAATAATATGTTTAATTATTGACTACCTCTTACATGTTTTGGTGCAAACACTTAAGAATAAGATAAGAAATGGGAGAAGTGGACCTACTTTACTCAAACTGCACAGGGAGGGGCAAGCGTCCTACTTTTCCATATCAGTGTTCATGTACTTGCTCTCACCCACAGCTCACGTATCCCACTAAACCACCCTTTATAAGAAAGGTGTTTAACACCATGAATAAAATTACAATAAATTATCAATAATTTTTTGCATCTAAAGTATGTAGAGAAGGTGACACGAAATTACTATAAATGCATAATTTTCAGGCATTTACTTTATGATGTTTCAATTACATTTTACAATGTACAAGTTACTGCCTTTTTAATCATTGGGAAAGAAGGATTGAAAATGACAAAGCAATATTCTAATGAAGCTATTAATGACTAACAAGAACATTATTATAACATACTGGGCATAAGTGGGTCACAAAAACCCTGACTAATAGCCAAAGATTAAACACATTTTAAACACATCACCTACATTTAATGGCCTTGTGACAATAACAGCTGATGTAACTCTTGTTGGGCAAATAGGACTCTGTTTTGGGAGGAGGATACTGAGGAGAGACTCTGAGTGTGTTGGGAGGAGGATACTAAGGAGAGACTCTGAGTGTGTTGGGAGGAGGATGTTGAGGAGAGACTCTGAGTGTGTTGGGAGGAGGATACTAAGGAGAGACTCTGAGTGTGTTGGGAGGTAGAGGTTGAGGAGATTCTGAGTGTGTTGGGACGAGGATACTAAGGAGAGACTCTGAGTGTGTTGGGAGGAGGATGTTGAGGAGAGACTCTGAGTGTGTTGGGAGAAGGATGCTGAGGAGAGACTGAGTGTGTTGGGAGAAGGACACTGAGGAGAGACTCTGCGTGCGTTGGGAGGAGGATGCTGAGGATTGAAGATAAAAAGAGGAAGGTCTATTAGGTGGTTTAGGGATGTGGTGAGGGAGGACATGCAGGCAGCTGGTGTGAGAGAGGAAGATTCAGAGGGCAGAAGGAAATGAAGACGGTTAGCCTGCTGTGGCAACCCATAATCAGGAGCAGCCGAAAGTAGAAAAAGAAGAAGATAATTTTTATGTTGACATCTCAGAGTGCACACCACTGTTTTGGGTCAGAAGATGACACATGCGCAGAACACACTACGTGCAATTGGACTGTTTATTTATATGTCTCATGTCTAATGCCCACTGCCTGCATTATAGACAGGTATTGTTATTGTTATATGTGCACTGTGGTCAAGGAGATATTGTTTTTGTTTTATCCAGGCCCGGCCCTAACAAAGTTGGAGCCCTAGGCTATATTTTTGGTGGCGCCCCCTTGCATTGCAGTAAATTCCACTAGTGTTCATAACCCCTATCTTCTCTCGGGTGTTAAGTTCCAAGAGCACTCTCATATAGTGAAAAAACGTGTTGTTGTGCCGTTTGTATTTGAGCTGACGTTAATATTTATGTTACAAAATTAGTAAATTATATTTTTCTTAATAATTTAGCTCTAAAATGTTTGGAATAATATATTGCCACAAAAAAATCAAAATAAATGTGGACTGCCGTCTCTCAAAATTCATTAATGCAAGCATGTTCTCTTTCTGTGCTGCCTTTTTCTTTGGTATAAGCAGGGTAAATACAGTAATAATTTATTTTAATTTTTTGACGCTTCGTCCGAAACCCACCAAACTTGATGTGATACCGCAGGCCAACGTCCCCGAAACACAAACACGGATGGTTATGACCTGCACTTGTCTTTTCCTTGTCTTTCGCTCATCCCTTTTTCCCCCATTCTCTTCCATTCATTTTTCACCCCAATGAAATGAATGCAGTTTCAGGAGAATAAACTCTCAGTCTCTATACTGTGACCAAGCCGTATCATCCCCCAAGTAGCAGGTAAAGGCTAATTAGACAGAGGAGGGGAGGAGGAGTGGGAAGCGCCGTGGTGACGTCATAGGAAAGTTAGGTATCATTATTATTATTATTACTACTACTACTTAATAGGCTTTGCTAAGCAGGTAAATTAATGTGGGTTTGTTCTTTTCACATTAAGACACATTAAAACCAACACTTTTTTTCTTCCTCATTTGTGGCGCCCCCTGGATGGATGGTGTCCTTAGCATCTGCCTATATTGCCTATGCCACGGGCCTGGTTTCATCTCACGGTGCACAGTTGCTGATGACAATAAAGAGAACCTTGAAGTGTACTGCCCTCTTGTGCTCAAGCAACTGCATGAAAACCACCGAAGACCCTTTTGACCCAAAGTCTGAGCTCCAAATGTTCATAGACAGTAAACCAAACATTCGATGTACTTCCAATTATTCTCGTTGTATATCAGAAAAATTACTATTTCAGTTATTAATTTATATTAGTGACATGTTACTTTATTTACACTACTGTATTTTTATGTAGTTGCATCAAGGGACAGCTGGTGGCCTGGTGGTTAGGGAGTTTCCCCTGCGATTGGAAAACCATGGGTTTGAATCCAAGGACTGCCAGTGGCACAACTGAGGAACCCTTGAGCAAGGTGCCCTCAGGCACTGTGTCACCAGCTGCTCACTGCTTCACTTGATGTATGGGTTAAATATAGAGAAAGAATTTTACATCGTTCACACTGTGTTGTGTTCATAAAGGCCCACTTTACTAAGTGTTACATTATTAATCCTGGTGCAATAGTGCCATTTAATAGTATATCAAAAATAGCATTCAATCCTTATATTAAGACTTTGCTATTGAAGTACTCTATATTGTTTTACTGTTCTCATTAGTTCAGTTCATGTTATTCTTAAGAATAATGCCCACTGCTTCATTAAAGAGACAAACACACAAATACAGTGTAGTGTTTTAATAATGTCAAGTGTAAGGTTAAACTTAGGACATACAAAAGCATCGCAGGGCACAGACACACTCGGCCATGACATATAAAGGGGAACTAAAAAGCGGTTGGGTTACAGAATACAAGAGTAATGAAGCTCAACGCTCGCCAGAAGTGTGTGAAGGTCCTAAACAAATAAGTGTCAGTGGAAAAGGCTTCACATACAGAACCTGCTGCCTGTATATAGGCACTGTGACCCATGCTGGCTCCTTCCGGTCTTTTAGTCTCGTCACAAAAGTGCAGTATTAATGTACTACAAAGCTTCCATTGGTTATCAACTGTGTGTCTTTATATATCACATTCACTTTTTCCCCATTTTTCAAAAAGTATGGTGTAGTAGGTTAACAGTTCATGGTGATGCAAGGACAATAAAAATTGTTGTGTGTTACATCACAAACAATATCACAACAAGGTTTCCAGTTCAGCCTTTACAGTTTAGGAGCGCCTCAGTGCGATAATGCCATCGTGAAGATAATATTAATCCCGCAAGCTGATCATAGCAAATGAATCCGATGCAATTTCTCAGTGTTCTCATTAGTCAGGTATTGTTTAACCAGGAATAGGCCTGTCACGATTTTTACAAAATCACCGAAATGCAAATATTTGAGATGATCACGATTAATCATGATGTTACTACATACGTTCACTGAGCAGTAAACGGTTCACTGAGACACAATGTGGATTTTACAATAACAGCCAAAATCTAACTTCTAATTTTGCGCTATGTTTATAGGGGAATATTTTTGTCAGCTAGTTTGTTAGAGTGTATATTTGCATGTGTATATAATTGGTTTAAGATATTTTCACTTCTTAGAAAACACCATCTACACATGATTCTGTGTAACTATAGACACTATTACATGACAAAGTAGCTTCAGTGGCTTTTTATATAGAATGAACCAAACAAATGCAATTTAATCAATCACTGATATGAATCCGCTGTAAGCTGAAATGTCATCGTGACAGGCCTATCCGGTACTAACACAAGACAATGAGCAATGGCAGCTGGGAGAACTGCTTCCACAAAAACAGAACACTATAAGCAGCACATTTCTGTAGTGATGCTGAACTGATGAATGGAGTCATAGTCCTGGCTCAGTCCTGAGTCACGATAATCATTTCCTATTCCCTTACTCGGAGACATGCATGGTACATGGCAGAGCTCAGTGCAGCCAGAGCAGCAGCCTTTCTCCATTAGGTTTATGGAAAATTCTGGCACAGTTCATTTAAAATTGCCAAAAAAGAACAAATACAAAAAAATCACAACAGTATTACAGCCTTAAAATAATACACCCAATATGTAAACAAACAATAAAAATAAAAAATCAGTAAGTTCAAAATTTACATCATTCAGGACAAGAGGAAAAACCACCAGCATATCACTGCTCATCTATGAAGTCTAAGGTGCTCTTCTCAGCATTCATCAAAGGAGTCTCTCATCCGCAGCCAAACAGAAAAGATAAGAACTAGTGCATGTCATTTCAACTAAATGGGCATTAAATAATCCAAAATATTAAAATTACAATCAGGACGCTACCCAACATTACACGCAAACTCTACCATCAAACCTGTTCGGAATAAAATGGCAAAGCGGTCACTACTAAAATCAGGGCTGTCACTATTGATTATATTAGTAATCAAGCAACTATTTGGTAATCATGAACATGCACTTTATAACAGCAAACTAAGCAAAAAAAAAAAAAACAATCTTCAAATACATGAAATCTAATGATAAATATAAATGTGCAGTGCAACCGCAAGATCCTGCTAGTGTGGGTTTCCTCCCTTTCAGCGATGTCCACAAAAGGGATGTGTGTGCTAACAGCTCCTACTTGTGGAGAATGTTCAGCTTTATAATGACCTACAGATGTCCTGTGTATCATTTCTATTGAGTTCAACTGACAGAGGATGTAAATAGTCAATCAATTTGTTTTTTGATGGAGGAACTAATTTGAATTTGAATAATTGTGACAGCCCTAGATAAAATAAGTTATAACATAAATAAAAAAACAAGTTAACAACAATGCCATAGAGGGACCAAAAAAAAGTTATAAAACTGTAAAGACACATTATTATTTGCTCAAACCATAAAACACAGGGGGGGGGAACTATGTACTAAATAAGCTGGTCATAAAAAACCCATTGCATGCTTTAAACCAGTGTATCAGATCCACACTAGTAGCTGTAGTGGTAGTAGTAGTAATGTCTATAACAATAATAATCAATAAATATTACACCAATTATAGCTTTAAATAGTAAGACAGAATACGAAATGTTTAACATGGAAAACATGCCAGACTGGCACCAGAGTATGAGCAAGTAATATGACCTGTTTACAGCTGTGTGGCTTATTGGGCAAAAACTTTGGATATGATTGTCAGGTGTTCCACAAAAATCACATTAGCAATCAAGTTTTCCCCAGGACACCCAAAGTTCATCCTTTGGTTTGTTTTAGTAGCAATGCTGTGCACCAATGTGAGAAAAAAAAAACAAAACGTTGTTTAATTTCAGAAATGTGTTTATGACAAGCACGGGCAAGCATAATGTCAGTGCAGCCCACACAGATCCTTCGTTTCATCATGAAACCGATTCCCGACAGGGAAGGATTACTCAATCTGAAAACCTAGACTAAAATAATCCCACCAAGATCCTGCAGCGTATGGGGCAGGCGGGGTGAAAAAATGGAAAGGGGGGATTAATAGTGTGTATATGAGGCGCTAATCTTAGCTCAAGCTCTCTGAAGATAAGCCCCTCCTGCCCAAATCCTCTCACAGCACTGTCTTAAATAACCTCTGGATTGTGTAACAGTCAGTGTTTTACATGAAGATTCGCGCCTGACAGAAGCAAAGCGAGGAGGGCAGGTAAGCTCACCCAGTGACACGCTTAAAGGTGTGGAGTTGCGAATAAGCTAACGTTAGGAGAACGACGCGGTGAGCTATGGTAACAAGTAAAAAATGAAAAATAACAATAAATATATATATATATATATCCAGATGTAATAACAGTGCGATCCAGTGCAGAGCATACACACATTTCTGCAGAAGAGGCATTTTCACACCTTAGCACATACAGTAGTAGCAATTATTAAGCAAGTCATTTATTGCTAATCCTGAACGACCTCAACCCTCACACTTAACGTATCCCCTTTACACACATACACACGCGCACACGCACACATACTATCAAAACGACGTAATTTTGTTTTTTTCTTCTGTTCACAGGTTAATGTAAGTTAGTCGGGCCTGGCTGTGCCTCGTCAAAACTTCCTGGTTAACAAACAGTTCTTAAATTAGGATTAGTGGCCTACGAGTGCCCTACTACAGGAACTGCCTATGATCTGAGTGGAGAAACGCAAGGCCCAAAATAGCAGCCAAATCCCCCTGCAGGCGAGGGGCCTGGCTGTGGATGCGAGCGGCCTGCGCCAGGGATGCTCATGTTTTGTTCCTGCTGAACATGCGCTCGCCCCGCAGGGTGAGGTGCTGGAGCTGGTACTGCAGCACCTCGGTGTCTGCCGGCTCCCTGAGGCTCATCTTGTCCAGGTTGAGGTAGTCCAGGGACTTGGAGTGGGCCCGTTTCCCTTTAAGCAGGCAGAGGGGCAGGGGCCCGTGCAGAGCCTTGCTGGGCTCTCCGGCCGCCAGTGACCTGAAGCAGGAGTCGCCCGAGCTGGGCATGCGCCTCCTCCTGCGCCCGTTGACGGCCGGGATGTCGTAGGGCTGGTAGAAGCGGCTTTTGGCTTTGTAAATCCGCGAGGCGCGGTGCAGGCCCAGATCCGCCGGCTTTTTGACAGGACTGGGCAAGGCCTCTGTGTTGCTCTTCTCAGGCCCAGACCACTTGTGAGCCAGTTTGAGAAGCTCCTCGCCAGTGGTGAAGCCCACCAGGTAGTTGGAGTTCATGTGGAGGATTTGGTATCCTGAAACAGTACTTTTGATGGGCGAGCAAGGGGTGCTGGAGCAGCGCGGTTTGTCGGCTTCGGGCTTCAGTGTAGCTTTGACCTCAGCAGCAGGCAAAATGGATATAGGTGCCCTGGACACTCCACTGACATCCATCTCCATCTTTAATGACATGACCTGGTAAGAGGAAAAAGAGAAAGAGAGAGAGAGAGAGAGAGAGAGAGAACCACAAATTAAACAGTCAGAACAGATATAATACAGAGATATAATGACTCAACGGCTACATTTTAAATCATCCCCCTATATCCTATATTAAGGATAACATGTCACTAAGTGCAATCACATCATCTGTCGCCTTTGACTCATAAAGCCCTGAAGAGTGTCCGTCTGCTTGAATAACATGGACATATGGTCCGGCCTGTTGCTCTGCCAAACACATGGTCAATAACAACACTGACATGAAATAACAGGCTTTTGGGACACAGGACTGAAACAAACACTCCAGAAAGGCCACAGGTGACATTCCTCTTCCCACAGGAACACATTTCAGCTTATTAAATAATATGCAAACATTTGGACACTCCTATCAAATGACATGGTTTGTTGACTTTGTGAGGTGAAAATGAGCACACACGCTCAATGGAGACCACACTGCACATTTTTACATACAATTACTGTTTATTTGACTGTGCAAATAAAGACCTGCAAACAAGTTATGGCATATTAAGTGTATATCCTCCCCTCCCCATAACAAAAACACTGTATTTAAGTGGACTCTCTGTAGAGGGTGTGTACTTATTTTCACTTAAAAACAAAAAAACATGACATTTGACTAGGGTGTTGCCTACAACCGAATTCTCCACACTAATGTTTCCAGCTCCAATCTGTTTCATATTCAAAGACAAGGCTTTGCCACTAACCAAGCAACGACTAGCAGACAAACACAAACACTACACTGTATCTCTCTGCATGGTCAGGTAACATTCATATCTTGACATTGATTTCCATATATCAGAAACAATTTGAAGTGCACATTCAGGACCAGCTCCTTCAAGATGGTCCTTAAAGACCTCCAATGGAAAATACCCATTAACAGAATGATGCAGGCTTTTGTGTAAGAATGGCCTTGGAAATAAAATAAAATACAATAAAATGCCTTCATTTTCACATTGCATGCTAGAAACACCCAGGTGAGCTGTCACATCACATGGGAAGCCATGAAGGGAAAAAAAACATTGTTAAATGGCCTCGGATGCTGTGTTGCTGGGGCTTTTACACTCTCCACTCTGCATTTACAGAACAGCATGTACTGTAGGCCAGTGGCTCAACCAGAGGACACGGCTCTTCATAAGACTAAACCTAAGCAATTTTTAACAAATAACGTACTGAACCCAAAATGGGATGCATTCTGTTGTGGGATGAGGCTGCATTTTCAAACCCACACAACTGGAGACCAGTTGGGTGGGCATAAAGCAGAGGGCACATCTCCTGTACTGTAACACCCACCATCTAATCCAACATAAATCCACATTAATCTAATTTTTTTCTCGTTTCAAGGCCTTTCGGCCATAGCTGCTACAGCCGAAGGATAACAAACAAACGCACTGCATCATCATGAGCATAGAGAGGAGACTGGATCCATGAAATAAACTGAGCACTGCAGAAAAATGTAATGAAAGCGATGCAATCTGGAGCTGTGGAGAAGGAAATCAAGCACAAAGCGAGCCAAGAAACCTCCCTAGTCCTGCTACACCATCGACCAGCAGGCAGTAATGGCTGCAATCTGTCCCAGCCCACCATTTGAGGAGAGGAGCCTCAGTGCTGCTTCTAACAGCTCGTGCATGGATGTGGAAATGCTGAAGGAGCAGATTGATAGAGCTGATCGCCGATTCAGAGTTAAACTGATGAAGATTAAAAAAATGAATGAATGAAAGAATGAATGTGATTACATTACCTGCTCGTGCATCCGCCTGTCTGAGCCAACTCGAGCTCGAGCGTCCTACACCGGGGATCACGTGACAAGGTGAAGTAATGGCGATGGCCACGCTCGAGTTCGATGCAGTTCACCCGCGAGCCGACTCTTTCAAACCCCCGTTATAACGAAGGGAAATTCGAGTCGGTTCACAAATCGATTCTTTAAAATGAACCTATTTTCAGAATATTTTGAGCCCTTTTTTATGACCAGGAAAGACGACCCAAGATATAAATACAAAAGTATTATGACACTTGACTATTATAACAGGGACATTAATGACATAGAAATCAAATACAAATCAAAGACTTTAATATGAAGTGTTCTCTCTCTCTCTCTCTCTCTCTCTCTCTCTATATATATATATATATATATATATATATATATGTATATCTATCTGTTTATATATATATATATACACACACACATATACATACATACACGAACTATATGGACAAAAGTATATGCTTTATGGACAACAACATTGCATTCAAATATATAGACTTTAATATAAACACCTTCCACTCTTCTCTGAAAGCTTTCCACAAGATTTTGGAGTTTCTTTGGAAATTTGTGCCCATTCATTCTGTAGAGCATTTGTGAGTTCAGGCACTGATGTTGGACGAGAAAGCCTTGTTCACAATCTCTGTTCCGGTTAATCTCAAGTGTTTGATGAGGTTGAGGTCAGGGCTCTGTGTGGGCCACTCAAGTTCTTCCACACTGAGCTCATGCAACCACGTCTTTATGGAGCTTGCAGTCTTAGTAGCTGCTTTACTAGCTTTTGCAGCAAAGCAACTCAGAGGCGGAACTTCACAGAGACAGATGGAAACTAAACACTGACCTCAGGCCTGTAATCATAGCCAGCAAACGTATTATTAATGACAGGTGCCACTTGATGCCACAGGACAGGATGTCTGAAGTTATCATGTTAGTGGGAAAGTATCAAGTAACAAGCAGCAATGAGTCCAAACATTTTTGCCAATAAGGTGAAATTTGGTGTCATACAGCAGAGCAGCCTAGACAATAATACATCTAGGATACACACATAAATAAACTTGCAGCTATTCAAACAACCCAGAGCAACAATTATTCCTTTCTGAAATACCAGTTATAACATTGATATGAATATAATATCTTAATAATATTTGTAATATCATGACTCTTACCAATAAGACACTTGGTGTCTATCCACCTGGAGACAGACATAACAAAAATGTTTGCATTTTCATTTTTCTTTCAACATCTCTTACAATAAAACATTAACAGAAAATGGGATGTATAAAAAGCTTGTAAAAACAATGAGTAATGTCTATTAAGGCGATATACAAAATATTGATAAAGAAAATAAAAGCACCATGGTAGCGTTGATCAATAATATTTTTTGGTTGATATAAGCCCTTTCAGTCACAAGGTTGCTTTAGAGTGGAGTACAGAGAAAAGACAGAGGTACGGTTTTAAAAAGATTGGGATGGGGAACTCCACAGTTTAGGGGCATTTTTACTGAAAGATCTGCCATTTGAGGACAATCTAGTGTAGGGGACTGAGGGTTAACTGCGGTCAGAGAACCTGAGGGTACGAGGGGGTATATAGGTATGGAGATCCTGAAGACATGTAGAGGTGTGAGGTCTATTTAGGGCTTTGAAATTGAAGGATTACCAAAGAATTGGTAGACTTTCAAAGATCGACCCTCTGTAACTCCTGTCTCTACTCTGGGGGAGGTGAACTGTAAAACTGAACTGTACATTCAACTCCAAGACCCCTCAAAAGTGGCTTCCTAAGGGGTATCAGATCCTTCACCATCGGCAGCAAGACACTACACATTTTCTACCAAACAGTGGAAGAGAATGCAACCTTCTGTGCGGCAGTGTGGCGGACTGGAGGAATAAAGGCTGGGGATACTAAGAAGCTGAAGAAGCCTATCAGAAAGACTGAACAGGTCATTGCAATCAATCTGGACTAGCTGGAACAGGTTGTTTAGGAGAGGGTCCTAGTTAAGCTGGGAGCTTGATCTGACCACATAAGAACCTTTAACTCTAGACTGATACAATCACAAGCAAGCATGGAGGGCTACAAAATATCTTTGTGACCATATAACTTACATAAGGATTTTAGAACTTTCCTCTGGTTCTCAGGGTCTTGAAACTTGAGTGTTTTCCCGTTTTGTTAGTTGCTTTGGATAAAAGCATCTGCCGAATGAATGTAACTCAACTGCCTTGTGGAGTTGCACACTCCACTACATTTCATTTAACTTTCCACTTTACCATAGCATTATTTAAAACATTTAAATATTTATACACATACATACGAGTGGCCCTTATAGTCACACATGAACAAAGCTTATTACAGTCTGAACAGTGTGAAATTCTTTCACTGCATTTAACCCATTCACCAAGTGAAGCAGCGGGCAGCCAGTGACTGTGTCTGGGGAGCGGTGTGTGGGAATGTTATCTTGCGCAAGGGTACCTCAGTGGTGCCACTGACAGTCCTGGGATTCAAACCCACAACCTTACAATCACAAGGGCAAATCCTTAACCACTAGGCCACCAGACACCCCAGGAGGTCTGCCTTTAGTCAGGTTTGAACCCAGAGCCCAATGCCCAAACCACTCAACCACCAGGGGGGTAATAATATCTACTCGCTCCGTGGGTCCGGCGTCTTATCACTGAACCGCCAGAGGGCATACACACGTATATGAGTGTGTGTGTCCACTTTAGAACATACCTGTATCTACATATTTATCCCTTCATACTTATGTCTCATCTCAGCTTTACCTACTTTATACTCAGCAATCAATAAAGTAAAAATCTAATCCAACACCAAGCAATACATGGGCATAACAGAAGTTTCACCAAGGTTTATTCCATATATATATATATATACATTTTACACAATCATGTTTGGTAAGGATGGAATAAAGTGTGATGAAAAATAGAACTCTAAGGCAGATTTTTCCTCATTTCCAGTTTGATGAGACAGAAAGGAGGTGCAAACACAGTGTAACTAAAGATATGTAAGAAAAATACTTTCATTACATTTTACTTTGGGTCTTAATATCTAAGCTCCAAAAAGTGCTGCATTCATTCAATGTTCTGTAATAATTAAAATAGCTTTAGTAAAATGTTTTACATATCATGACAAAGTAGACTGTATACATCTGATTGTACATTCAAATATTCAAATATACAAGATATGCGTAACAAATTCTAAGTAACTCCGTAACTCTGGTGAACAAGGAGTAAATGCTAAATCAGCTATGGCTGGGGCGGTAACAGATCACGACAAGATCTTTTGGCATTTTACTATAGGTAAAATAGGATAAATCAAGGCCTGTAACGTTCAGTTTAATGTAACAGCGACTTGTCAATAGACCTTCAAGGCCTGCTCAGTTTTGTGGAATCGGTCATGGCTTTCTGCTCCTTCAGCGCAGTTGCTGAAGAATCTTGGTTTTTCATTGTTACTGGTGTTGCAGAGAATGGCTTCACTTTACCATCACAACATTCTTCTTGAGAAGTCTTTTTGGTGGACTTGCCTTCAGTAGGCTCTACAACTGGATTTGCTCCACTTTGACCTGCCGGTTGTGAGGTGATATGGCAGTCGTAATCATGAGAAGATACCTGACTTGCCTTTGTTATGGTTTCAGGAGTACATATATTTTGGGTCAAGACTTTGGAGATTTGAGTGTGGGTTGTATTAGCTGCTTGCATTTCCTTGCAGGTTGACTGTAGTCGGCCTTTATCACTGGATCCTGGCACAGGAGAGGCGGAGATGTTGATAGCTTTAGAATGGTGAGGGTCTGCTTTGTTAGAGTGTACGGCTACTTTGCTCTCCGTAGCCTGCTGGACAGGTCTCTGATTATCTCCACCAGCACCATGACCTTGGCCTGACCTGGATGCTCTTGAAGGAGAACCTCCACCATCTGGGTAAAATAACGCACACAATATCAGTTTGATAGGCATAAAAACACATATGGAACCATTGTTAAACGAAGCCATCTTCCATCAAGAAAATCAAAGGATGCATCAGTTCACAGGTAAACTATCTAACTAGCCCACATTATTCTCACACCATTTCATTCCCTGTTTTTTTTTTATCAACAGTTTGTACACAAATATCAAACATGTCTTTAGTGTAGTCAATGTAGTTAATCAACCAAGACATTTTTGGAGTCCAGATCTGTTTCTTTAGTTTAGTGCTGGCACTGGTGGACAGTACAAGTCAATAGTGATTCAAATCTTTTCCAGAACTTCTCTCAACCTGCTAAAACTACATCCAGCTCTTCATTAATGTTGCACAGACCTGTCAGTGTGGTTTAAGACAACATACGACTCACTGTGAGCTAGAACAGTATCAGGGTACTACAGTATACTGGGGTATTAAGAAATTCAATAGAGCCAGAAATACAGACAATCCTCATTCTATTAAAACTGAGGTGTCATTTAGGTCTGTTTTTGCCACAAATACCATTACTTACCATTTACCTCAGTAAAAGCAGATAGAGTCCAAGCCTACAGTGAACTGTTAAAAATGAGCACAACTTCACCACTACAGGCAGCTATTTTAAATTAAACTATGACTAGAGAGGATTTTTTTTGGATCAGAGTCCTCGGTATTTATGAATGTTGCAAATAATGCTTTTAGACCAGTACTACAGCTCATGAGGCACTTTGTGAAAACAAACCAACCTTACACAGTCAAGTTTTGTTTATTTCTAAAGCTGCCAATGAGTCAGAATTCACGTTAAACCACACTGAACAATGAATGCCACTATAATGAAGAAATGGAAACAGTTTGAGTAGGTTTAGAATTTTGGGGGAAGAATTTGCAGAAAAGATTTGGGTGACTATTGATTTCTGTTGTTTAGCAGCTCCAGAAGTAAAATTTGGACACCACCGTCTGTGGCGGAAAATTGCATAAATTTGATGTTTTTCCAAATTATGGTCGTGCAACTTCCTCCAGTATTATTGTCAAAAAAAGAGAACAGGAGAGAAACCTAAACCTCACGAAAGAAACCTCAATCTGTTTTCAGTTAGACTGGGAGAAAATTACACAAGTGAAAAGGCTTAAAGTTATTTGCTAATTAGCTATAAGAAATGTTTCTGCTTGTGCATCTACACTTTAAAAACTAAAGGTGCTAGTAAATCAGTGCTTCTCAGACTGGTTCTCAGGAATTCCCAGACAGTTAAATGTTTTTCTCTGGGCGTCGTTGAGGACCAAATTTAAGAACCAGTCACCTAAAGAACCTTTAAAATAGTTTGTTCTTTATAGTATTATTCTTTGTAAAGGAGATGTGTACACATACCTAAAGCAGTTCGCTCTGGAGACTTCTTTGCCAGAGACTGAGTAAATGGACAGGGCAAAACTTTTGCAGGAGTGTAGGTGTTTAAAGGAGCTTTCTTTCCTTGCACAGCTATGGGACACAAAATGACATCAATATTTACACAAGAATAAAAGATCAGACATCAAACACACAGGAGATTTAAAAAAAAATATCCAGGATTGTGAGCCACAGCTGCCACGTCTCCTTTTTTCTGTACCTGGTGAGCACCCAGAAATGTCAAGCAGGGAGTCGTGGGATTTGGCGATTGAGGCGAGGAAGTCGTCGACTTGTTTGAGGGAGAGTGAATTGTGGAGGGTTTCCAGTGGACAGATGGAGGGAACCATGGAGTATAACTCAAATCCTTAAATGAGAAATACAAAGCACACAGATGAACAATCATAGCAGCAGCAGTATTTCCCTGAAGAAAGCATCAGCATTCGGCGTATTCAGGTCACAGCACACAGAGATATGGTGTTCCATTTCCCGAAAGAATGACAAGGAGCAACAGCACCATCAAACATGTGTTTGAGGTGGGCAAAATGGAAGCAGATGGATCACACAAGGTACAGTACAACTCACTAAGAAGCTCTGCCTACCACAGAGTCACCAGCCAGGATGATACTACTGAGTGAGAACGATCTACTTACCTTACACACGCCACTTGCAACAAAGTGATGTATTTTATTTGATTCATGCCTATTGGTATTGATATTTTGAGTAGAGCACACAAATGTAAACCTACAACAAATTTAAGAAATAGCTACATTTTTAGATGAAAACTGCTAAAAAAAAATGTTAAATGAAGCTCATAACAGTTATCAATAAGCAACTACTAGGCATTTCTCTCACTCTCTGCAAGTACTATTTTACATGAACACAAGTACAATAGCAGGAAATTCTAATATGCCTCATTGCTGGCAGCAAAGCAATATATAAGCGAATAAATGAGCCCAAAACAGCTATGGGAACTGGACTAATACCACAGTTGAACATAATTCAGAGTATATGTGATACAACATTAACAAAATAATTTCTGCCAGGAGTTTCTGTTGAGCTTTTTGAGTGGACAATTAAAATAATAGCATTACAGATTTGCCATGTTAAGATGGGTGAGAGAAGCTTAAACCAGACCACAAAGATTCTGCACGAAATCTTATACAGAGCACTCCCATGAGAGTTGGCCCTGTATAGGCTGGTTGGCATTTTTAACATACACTATGCAATACCAACATGGTGAAGTACAATAATGATAACTGTGTATAATGGTGATGGATAAACAACAAAAAAACGCAAACCTAATGCTGACAAAATCCAAAGAAATGTGGCCCCAATTTTTCAAACAATTATATTTTAACAAAACAAAAAATAACTTACAGAAAGCCCAAACTAGGATTCACAATTATTACTATGGTAGCATTAAGACTAGGGATGTACAATGTTACATATATTGTTAGATAGAATTCTTTGATAAATAGATATTTGGTGAACTGCAAGAAAGAAAGAAACATGATTGGCATAGATTATTTCTCACTCCAGTTAACCTTCTGCCCAATCAGAAATCCATGTCTTTGTATTAGTCAGAAGTAATTTAGAGAATTAAACAACCAATATTCAGTTAGATTCTATGTCAAACTGTATTGCAGTATTTCCACTGCTATTTTTGGCATCTTTTTGGCTAAACAAGTGGTGCACACCACTACTGAATAGTAACTGTGGAATTTTTAGGTTCTCTGTCTTTATTTGCAATACCAGGTCTTAATTCCTGATTGGGGCTTTCATGTTTAAAAACAAAAATGTGTTCCAACTGTGTGCTCAAAAAATGTGACTGTTGGTATGCAGTACAGATTTGATTTAAATTAATTACTGTGATCTTAGTTATGCAGCATTAAAGTATTCTGGAAGATGTATATTAATTTGCATAAAGAAATTCAGTGGCACGTCTGTTGAATTGAGCAAGTTCAGAAACGAACACGTGCCATCAAAATGTATTTTGCCCTGAAGTTAACTTATGGCAAAGCTTAGTAACTCGCCTAAGATCCACAGTTCATTAAAGACATTTTTTTTCTGAAGCACACAATGTTACTGTACTATTCCCTACAAGGAGAAAACAAACAGGGACTGAGAACATGGTGAAGGTTAAAATTGGGGCTAAAATCCAGAAATAAGGGAGCTGACGTCTACAAAAATCAGGAATCAGAGCCAAAACAAAACATCAAACAACAGTTAAACAGGACAGAAATAGGGAAATTAAATGATAGTTAACACTTACCACAGAACATACTGGGAAACACTGACCCATTTAGAAAAGCAGATTAAAAACACAACAAAACAAAACAAAAAAAAGAATAAAAATGCTACCAGACATCTAGAACTTCATAAAACAACTACAGTCTCCAATTAATTTTAAATTTAAATTTTGTAACATGTTGCAAATATTTATAGGGAAAATATGCCTAATTTAATACTAAATAATGCCTACTTAAACCTACTGAACACAATATTTACTTTGGTAATTTAACTGTTTACCTTCTGCAAAGTTGAGTTTTAAGACCTTTTTTAAGACCTATTGTGTTACAATATTATACCAGTTATAACTTTACGCATATATGGAAAATAAGGGACAAAAGTTTGTTAACAAAACAAGTCAATTTGTCCCTCAAAAAGAAACAGCCTTGACATACATTTGATATATGATCTATAAAGCACGTTTTCTGCTTCACCATTTCTTTCTCCACATTTGAGCAACAATTTGTCCCCCCGCCCAGAGAATCTGAATGCAAATGATGCAAATTGCATAAATTAAAAAAATAACTTACTAAACTGAATTCAAGCAATGGAATACTGAGCCTTGCTAAAGTGCTGCACAAAAAAAAATATCCAACTTTACATCACCTTCTACCACATTACGGTGATCATTTTTTTAATCATTTGAATCCTGTTGTTGATGATGTGTAGCAGAACTGAGCGAAGGAAATATAGGGTTGGAAAAAGCACATGGTCTCTGAAGTGTTGCACGAGCATTTCAGCCATCTCAATGTTCATGGCCGCATTCCATGTGCACTGCCCTGGAGTTAGTGGGAGGGAACTGAGGGAGGAACTCTAAATAATGGGAGGGGGGGTGACGGAAAAAAGGGTGTACTGGGAATTAACGAAAGCAAACATACCATTGGTTGGGTGTCGCGCAAATGAGATAGAAAATCTTTTTACAGCAGAACCACGCGTGGCCTCTGAGAAAGAGAAAAACAGGTACCTGAAATGTACAACAGCTAACAGAAAGAGGGGTTAGAAAAGGGCAGAAGAAAGCAACTGTTAGAGGTCATGCAGGAGAGAAGGGTAAGGAAAGGAAAGGAGTGCTTCTTTTAGTGAGTTAGAGGTGTTGCGATTCTGTCAGGCAAAGTGACGGAAACACACACACAAAAAAAAATAAAAAATCCCGACCACTATGGTTATCTGCTTTCCAAAATGTCAGGATGTGTCCGCATTCTGATTAGGAATACATAAAGAAAGAGTACGCTGATGTATTAGGTGTTCTATGGATAGATTCATTAATACAAATTCTCCCCCAAACTGCATAACCGCCACCTAATCCAGCTTTCCATCTCAAACCCTTACAGAGTTCTGCAGACTCTCAGGTTTTTTAATATTTAAGCCTCCTCAAAACTCCATCCACAGTGCATGATTTATCTATCTTCACTGAAACACTCAGCACTGCGGTCCTAAACAAATAAAGCAATCCTGGACAAGCACAACTACACTGCCCGGCCAACGAGTCGCACACAAGCATTTCACTAGACCGCCTTGGCATCGTTTCGACAATCTTATGCAACATTTTCATCCAGAGTTGCATTCATTTTTGCTCAAGATCTTGTATTGCGAAAGGAGAGTCGAACCACTATGTAAAGTTTCCTCCAGCACATTACAAGAACTCTTAATGGGCTAAAGGTCAGGACGGCCCATTCATGTGTGAAAATGATTCCTCGTGCCCCCTGAGCCATTCTTTCACAATTTGAGCCCAATGAATGTTGGCATTCGAGGAACTGGGGTTGCCTGGAATATGCCCACAGTATCAGGGAAAATCCACTGATGGGATAAACTGGTCATTCAGTACATTCAGGTATTCAGCTGGCTCTGCTGAGCCTTGCCCTGACACTAAATCACAACACTGCCTCCAGAGGCTTGTATAGTGGGCACTGTGCATGATGCTTCATGCGTTTCCCATCAAACCATAACATGTCTATCCCTTTGGAATGGGGTAAATCTGGACTCATCTTTTGTTCCAGAGTCCAATCTTTATGCTCCCAAGCAAATTAAAGCCTTTTAGATTAGCCTCTATAAAAAGTGTTCTTTAACTATTAAATGCAGCCGTGAGACCGACTGACAATTTTTTTCTTTACAAATTATTCTCAGCTAAACTGCCAGTTCTCCACTGCACAGTAATTAACTTAATTCCAGTAATTTCAGCAATCTTTATCTTTAGATTTATTGGCTAGATACAGGCAAATAATTAGGTCCTTCTGAAACACAGTAACATTTTTTCCATGACCGCAGATACGTATTCCGACATGGCTGTTTAGGAAAAAAGAAGCTACTCACTGCATCAGCGGAGGCTAAAAGAATTGTTTCCAGCTGAAACACATTAATCACTGCAGGAATTATAAAATCATTGCTTATTTAAATCCAAACTGCAGTTTTTATCTTGGCCAGGCAGTGTATTCATTGCTATTTCTACTGCTCATTGTCAACCATTATAAAAGTAAACCCTTTGACTCCTGGCCTCTCACTATTAGCAGTAATTCGTTGTTTTTCAAGGAAATCTCAATGCAATAGGTTTCACATCTATTAGTGGCTCCGCCTGTAGCAAAACTATACAAAATTATGCAATTGCGTAGTGTATAAAAATAACTAACTACAGCTTTCTTGTTTTCTTGCATCAAGGTCATGAATACAGCAAAAAAATTCTTTCCTGATTTGCCACACTGATATAAAAATTACTTTGCTGAATATTTTTAGCATAAGCCAAGTATTATTTGTTACCTAAAATATTAAATGTCTTATTTGTTAGAACGTTATGCTACAAGTTATATACTTAACATATACTTAAGACTCATACTTGTCAAAATAAAGTCACTGAATGAATTATTGTGTAAACTAATTACAACTTTTTATGTAACTTATATGTAATGAACTCTACAGGTATGTGGTTTTTTAATCAAAATGACATTTTATCGTATATGAACATAGCACTATAGAGGTAGTTTTTAAGACATTAATAAGACACTAATAAATAAATAAATAAATAAATAAAATCTAATGTAAAAAAAACCCAAAAATAATACAAAAAAACAAATACAAACCCAAAGGAAGCAGTCTGAACTAAACGAAATGTTCTAAAGAGACGTTCAACAACTAAGGCTTTGGACACAACACACACTATTACAGTGTCAAAACAAAAAAAGATGAAGTTCTCAGGATTCCTAAGGAGACGGGATACACTTTCATCTTTTTTTAATAAGATGTGTGCGCGTGTTTGCACATACCATCTAAGAAGCCAGAAGATGTCAGCTTTTTACGGTGTGCACGAGCATAATCTTGTAGGTTAGGTGCGCTGGAGGAGCCTCCCAGCACCATGGTGCTAAACAGGCCAGCACAATGAGACCCTGATGGAGTTAGAGAAGATACATACAGCCATCGTGTGTTCCACGAGCCACACCTGGGAATGCATGCAGCATGCATTTCTAGGAGATTCTTGCCACAGAGAGACTTGTGCAGCCTCATTAAAAGCATCCCATAATGACAGTAATGTCATTTGTCATACTGACAACAAGTACAGAACCCTGCCTTTCAGTAGAACACTGTGCTTCTTGTGTTCATTATATGTTTTCTTCATGTATATAGTGACATACAAATACTAAATCTATTAATTACTGTAGCATCTAGTAATATTTTACAATAAAAATAAAGCAGACTTTGTCCACTGTAAATGAACTGCTTATGAGGTTTGCTAGTAATACAGTTCAATTAACTGGGAGTTTGAAGTGGGGAAAAACTGAACTGAAGCTATATATTCAAACTGGGATGTTTGTTAATCTTCATTAAGCAATAAAAAGTTTGACTGTACAAGTAAGTAGTCAAGTCACACCTTTAACGTAAGCACTCCCACAACTGGCAGTTGAGCGATGTCAACAGATCTGAATGCAAAGCTGGCTTACCCTCCACTATATTAAATTTCAACACTGCCTACTCTAAAGTGAACATTCACAAAGGACATTACCAGCATGTATGAGAAATTGAGTCAGCACTGTATTAGGTGGTTATGTGGCAAAAATCTTGAAAGTGTGTTCAGATTATTCCAATTGAGAATATTACTTCAAATTCCACATCACACCTTTAGTTATTGATCACTGGGTGCCAGGGGATCAACAGAGAGAAGCCTGTGCAAAGAAGGCACTCTAAAAATGCTAACAGAGGCACAAAGCCATCACACAGAGCAAAGAGTTGAAATGGACGGCACAATATTACGTCATGTGTTCTTGAAATTATTTTTTTATAGCAAAACAAAATGTTTATCTCATGACATTTAAGTACACTGTCTATGTTTAATTCATCTTTACTTATTTTCGTTGCAAGGGAAAAATAATGGCAATTTTGAGGAGGAGTCAACTTACCCATTCCAGTGGTGAGCTTCTGTTCTGTGTGCAGTCTGCCTGGCCTTGTGTGACTGTTGTTCTCTGAGAGAACCTGGAAGAGCACAAACACAAACATTAGCCTTGCAATAAAAAGAGCACATGGACAGGAGAAAAAAATAGCCAGAAAAACAACATTTAGTTCAAACAGTAGGCCTTTTCCAGATAGACAGATGTTAATAAGCAGCATTGAGAACATGTTAGTGAAGAAGCCAACAAAAACAACATAAAGACAACGTGGAGAATAAATGGATCATGCAACATCCCCATGGCCACAAAGTCCATTCCACGCGAGACGTCTGACGGCAACAGTACGAAGCACAAGACAAGGCTGAGGTCAGGGATGCAGAAGGGCATGAAGACAGACATGGCAACAGTTTGCAGAGATTCCACAAATCAACACTGCACGACTTGAATCAAACACTTTCACCTGTGTTGGAAAACAAAGGGAAGAAAAAAAAAAATCTCACAGGCTTTTGTTTTATGTGTTTCTGCTGAAAATGTTAATTTCACAGTTTCTTGCAAAACCAAAGCAAACTTTGGAATGGCTGGATCCTCTCTGATTTGACAGGGGAGACCATGTGGAATCCAGTACAGAATCCCAGGGACTGGAATGGTGACAGCTGGAGGTGGGATGGTGGAAACAGGACATAATGGAGAACTACGAGGCCACCCTTACACCCTTAGGCCCAGAGCAATCTTGGAGCAGAAAAATAAAAAAAGGCCCAGGGGTCTATAACTGAACAGTAGCGATAAGTCTAATTATACCAGCTACAGATACATGAGTGACTATGGCTTATCTTATAAACTATTTTGAAGCTACTAAAAACATTTTGTTGGCTTTAGAAATGCCAGCATGCTACAGTAACAGAAAGTCTAGGTTACATTACATAGATTAATTTGAACAGAAAAGGTCTATTTGACTAGACAAGATTACGCAGAAAACACTGTATGATTGCTGCATTTTATACACAATGACACCTTTGATTTTGATATCCACAATAATCATATATACAAAACCCCCACCACACTAGGATCATTAATGGGACAGAGACATTAACACCCCTGTCTGATGCCTTACCTTCACCCAAAAAAGATCATTGTTTTTTATGTTTCAGGTAAACTGTTGGATGATAAGGATATGAAATGTAGGAGCATCGAGCTACATTTCTTCTGGTGAAGGACAGTGATCAATGAGCATTTAAAGAGTGCCAAAGCAGAGATGGACTTCAGCTCTGGAAGAGGCAAGAACCAGGCAACTGGAGGGATAAACATCCACCCAAGACACAGTTTGAAAAACCAATGCCACCAGTCCTAATGCAACCCAGAAGGTTAACGGTTACTGGACACTTAAATGGAGCAGGTTGCAAAGGACAGCTAATGAGTCAGCAGATGAATGAAAAGAGCTACCAAGATAAATATGACTAAATGAGGATGTACAGTAGATAAATCACAAAGGTGCTATTCTTTCACAGTGCCTCAAACAGAATTGCTGTTAATTTTGTTGCTCTAGCAGAAAGCAAAAAGGACAGAAGCCAATGTAGAAAGTGCTGAAGAATTTAAACCCAAGCTTCAATACCTTAAACAAGGGAATGCTGCAGGTTAGATTAATTAAAGATAGTACACTGTTTGGGAGTGTCATATTAAAGGCACTGTAAAGGAAAGGTGCAGATGGAAAACATGTTACAGCAAAACATGGCAAGGAAAATGCAGAACAGTTCACAAAATAACATACCTTAAAAAGGAATTCAAAAGCAGTACATAGGAGCATGTGGTCCAAGAAAACATAAGACTTGTTTTAAGCATTACCACACCGCATAAGACTAAGGACGGAGTCTACACTTCAGTGTAAAGCAAGGGTGGGTTCTGGAGGCCCAGACTCCTGCAGAGTTAGGCAATTTCCTGCACAAACACACTTGACTTAAATTCAAACTGCAGCGTTTTGTAGGTGTGTTCCAGCAAAGAAAGGAACATGAGGTCCAACTGGGCTCCAGCCCTCAGTTCCCCACCCCTGGTATCAGGAGAAACATGATCTGTGGTAGCAATCTGCAGTAGAGTTTAGATTCTCTGTCCCGGCCCGAGCCCGGCCCGGCCCGCAGGTCGGGCCAATATTTCCTGCCACTGTTCTCGGGCCGGGCCGTGATCAAGCTCGGAGTGTCAGTTTACGAACGCACCCACAGTTCAGAACGTGTGCCATAGCGACCCACGTATTAAAAAATTGTCGGGTTTAAAATCGGGCTCGGGCCGATAATTACAGTTAATGTGTCGGGCCGGGCTGGGCTCGGACACAAGGTGCACGGGCTCGGGTAGGGTTGGGTTTTTCATTTTTTGGGCCCGATCTAAGCTCTAATCTGCAGGCTTGCCATAAAACCTTAAAAATGAACTAGTAATATAACTAAACAAGTCAGTTTCCAGAGGTACACCACACAACACAGAAGTAGGAGGGAAAAAAAAGTTACAAAATGACAAACATGCAACTTGACCCAAAACCCTCCAATGTTAGTTACAGCTCATGACACTGAATGAGTCTTAAAAGTTGGTCATTGGATGAAACAAACCAACCTCCCTTTGTCTTGAATTCCTCTTTACATGGAATGTAAAAAGTAAAAATCAAACAAAAATGATAAAAAAAAGTACTCTCTTTTGATTGATCTGCTGATTAGGTGTCCTTGCTGACTGCTGTCAGGTTTCTTGGGTGCGCATGAACAAGGAGTTAGCGATTGTGAAGAATGAATTAAATTTGTAAAAACCTGTTGCCATGAGCCAAAAATACTGGATGTGAAAGCCAGTGATTTGGGGGAGACAGGGGAGGAAGTTATTTGGTCCCCTGATCTGCGTCTTCGACGCCCAGTACCAACACCACAGGTGTAATGTATCCAGGTACCAATTGACTCAGGGCTAGACACACTCAGGGGGCTTTCTTCCTGGAAGTGAGAGAGGGGGCAGAAACAGCACAGTCATGCAACATTAACAACAGTCCAGCTACGTGTCCCATCAACATTCACAAGGTAGCCCCTTTGTTCAAGGAGGAAAAACACAAAAAAACTTATTTGTGGTCATACTTTGCCCGCAGAGGTCTTGATAAAGTCTGTCTGCAAAGGGGACTAAAGAAGACAACAAAATAAATAAAAGAATAAATAAAATTGCATTTTGGCAATTAATTGCGAGATTTCCAAAAACACACATTTGCCTTTTAGTCTTTGGAGACACTTTTCCTCTGTATCAGCTTACGTCAATCAGGCCCATCCTGCCATCTGTTAATTCCTATTCTTAAACCAAAGCTTAAGTCATAGTTCAGACATAAAAAACTGTACTATGTTTTAAAGCATTACCACACCGTAAGACATACAGTATTTATTCAGTATTTCTTCCTCACCTTCATACTAAAGAAATACTAAACAGAATTTATAATTCGCCTGTAATTCAGCGAGTTTAAAATAAATGGTGTGCTTATTAATAAATGCATCGCACTTGCCAAAGTAATTCTATTTCGATTTCTAGCTTAAAAGTATTTATGTTTGCTATCTGATCCAAAAATCAGCCAACTGTCAAAAGGAAAAGATTCTTGGTAGTTAAGAACTTGTCTTGTTTCTTTGCTGCAGAGCATGCAGGCTGGGGTCTGGTGAAATGACTGTTTAGTGTATTACTGTGGTAGAAAACAGATTAACTTCACACAAGACCAAAAACAAAAAAGGAACAATAAGTCAGCTGTACAGAAAAAGCCAACCAAAAGAATACCAGTTCAGATTGCTCTAAAGTGGTGGGGAAAAAAAGCTCAAAAGAATATTTTTTGGAAGAAAAAAGCATCACAGTGCTGCAAAACCGGTGCAGTAAATATGATGACAGCAACACTTTAAAACTGCTAGACTAGCCATACTTCTTAACAAAGTTTTAAGCAGCAGAATTGCCATATTTGCATACTGCCATATTTGCAATTAAGAGCAAAAAATCTTACACAGCAAATAAAATGTGCAATATTTTAAACACAAAATATATTTTTACTATACATTAACAAAGGTAATTTAAAACAACATACACATTTTAGTTAATTACACATTAATTTAGTGTTTGCACTCTCTTGTTAATACTATATACTCATTAATATACTTATTGTGGAGCAGAAAAAGCATGATTTTACAAAAATGTTACAAAGAGATCAAATTGTATCTTCCAGGTTTAAAGATTAAACATTGTGTTCTGTTCTTGCAGCATAAAAACAACCGACATGCCACTTACTTCTACAGAGCCGATCTTCTTGGAGCGAGGAAGTGGGGACTTCCTGTGAATGTAGATGGGGTCGGACACCATCGGTCGAAACATCACGAGGGCTCGGTCTGGCTCGTCCCGCTTCAAACTGCTGGACTCCTCGTCACTGTCATTCTGTGACTTTTTCTTGGAGCCTTCGTTCTGAAAGAAAGTGGACATGAAATCTCTTCATATTTCGACATTTGACTTTTTTTCCCCTCATTACCAATCAGGTACTGAAGAAGCTTTTACAGACCGCAGGAATTACAACTGCTTGTGGTCACTGATGTATGTCGCTCTGGATAAGAGCGTCTGCTAAATGCTGTAAACGTAAACATATAGGACTTAGGGTCACTATCAATTATATTCGTAATCAAGTAACAATTATTTTGGTAAAGACTAAAAATAAAGATCATATTGTATCTTCATTGACAAAACAAGAGACTGAGCTTCTGAACAGTAAAAGAGGGTGGATGGAGAGTGGGAAGACAGAGGCAGAGGGAGAGAAAGAAAGAGAAAAAGGGAGAGAAAGAGAGAGACAGAGACAGAGAGAGAGAGAGAGAGAAACCTCTCTGGATGCTGGTCTGTAGCCAAATCCGGAAGGCAGGTTTTTGTCTTCCTCACAGCCTTTCGCTCCTGGGCTAAAATGCAGCTCCACATGAAAGCGTTCCTCTGATGAGGGGTCCTAAAACCACGCAGACACTGTTAATCCAAATGTACCTGAATTACCTAAGCCATCAACTAAATACCAACCTACACGGGCCATTAGTCTGATGTCACCACCCGGGAACAGATGGACTGTTACCTTGTTAGGGTCCTCATAGAGCATGATCACAATCTGAGTCATGTAGTTCAGCTCACTGACAACTTTGAGGTAGTCCATGGCCCTTTTCCACTGCTCATCTTTGGTCTCCTACAGAGTGATTAAAGCATCCCAATGAGAACTAACAGTTACCACAATTTAGCAGAGCTGCTCACACTAAACAAAATGTAAAACAAAGGTCAAAGAATCCTAATGTTCCTGCTTCATTTTAGTAGTCATACATAACTGGCTTTGTACAATATGGACTATCTATTCAAGTTTCATCTATTCTGCATTCTACATATTTGCACACATAATTCACTGCTGCTAGAATACAGTATCTACCATAATACTGTATTCATTCAAACTAGCTGCTGATTGCATTTATTGTTGTCTTGTCCTGTTGTTTTGGTGCTCCTGTGTTCTTCTTGGACAGTCTTTCTACTTGCACTCTTTAGTTTGTCCTATTTGCACCTATTGTTGTGTTTCTGCTCTTGTGTTGCACCATGGTCCTGGAGGCACATTGTTTCGTTTCACTGTGTACTGTGTGTATATGGTTGAAATGACAATAAACCTACTTGACTTGAAGCTTCAAAAAAAACCAAATGACCACAGTACAGACCATATACACTCTGATCTTGCGAAAATGCTGAGAATTTATTTGAGGATATTCAATTAATTTAAGATGACCTACATCACAGAGGGCTCCATAGCGCAAGATTGAGAGGAGAGAGTGCACGTGACTCTCGCTGGTGAAGTAGAGCCTTGTTCGCACATGACGCTCTGGAGACATGACACCTCGGGAATACCTGAACACAGAAACATGACAGGAGCAAACTTTTATACTTGACATAAAATCACAACCAAATGATCAGCAATCAATGAACGATTTTAACTTTCTCAGTGCAGATGTTCGTGTTTAGGCAGTTTACTCTTTATCTAGGAGGTAAACATTCCTTCAAAGACGAATGTAGGATAGACAAGCATCTGGCAGGGGCTTACACTGGGTGAAGCTTGTTGACAGTGTCATCATCCTGTGTCCTCTGGAGGTCTGAGCGGATCTTGCGAATGAGAGGTGTACAGTAGCCTTTGGCAATGTCTAGCTTCTCAGCTTGAGAAATACCATATTCCTGTTAAGAAAAATTAAAAATAACATTTAATAGTACTGGAGTACATGATAGACAGCGATCTACTAGATATCTTACTTATTGCTTTGAAGCCTAATTAGATAGAAGAATTGCTACCCATGTCTAGATAGCTTACACTATACAATCATTGATTACAAGGTAAGGTTAATTAACAAAAATCTCACTTGTGGAATGACGATGTCGGCCAGGGCCTTGGAAAGGCGGTAGATCTCCATGGTGTTGTCCAGCTTGAGCGAGCTGTTGTGTTGTACGTCATACTTGATGCAATCATAGATGTCTGGGATTTTGCTGATGTTGTAGCGGCCGTTCTTCATCTTAAAGTCTTTCTCCAGTTTGGACCAGCGGCGCAGCATCAACTCCAGAGTCTCACTGTGGTACAATTGAATGTCTGAGAGAACGAGAAAGAAAAAGGCACAAAGAACTTTAGTACATCGTGGACTATGATCACCTTGTGTTTATAAACAGTTGCTTAGATCCCATACCTGCTGATTTGGGGTCCTCCATCCTCTGTCTAATCTGTAGGGTCAAGTTCTGGATTAGGGAATACACCTTATCACACGTCGTCACTGGATTCTTGATCATCTGCATTGACTTCACCAGGGATGTGCTCGTTGTGGGGGCCAGCTATCAACAAAAAAATTTTAAAAAAGGATTTTTTTCCCCACCATGAAGTGATTATGTAACCAACTGGAATGGATAAAAGGAGATATTTTAAAGTATGCAATTCATCAAGGACATAAAAACTGCATTCAAAGCTTTGAATCTGAAAATGCAACCCTCAAAACGTCCTTTATCAAACACCAAAGGATTTCACTTTTTTTTTTTCAAAGACATCTTTTAAAAGGCAGTGCCAGGGTGTTATTTAAGAACCACTCAAGCTTTAATTTACTCTGAAAAAAAAACCCGTAATGAATGCTTAACAAGCTTTTTGAAATGTGGGACCACTCACCTTCTCATAGTCCTCAGAAGTGAACTCTCGGTCCTTTTGCAGGATCTCGTGGAGCCGAGCTTTGACTTTCTGCTGGCAGCTATTGAGAGAATCGCTGTCGCTGTCCAGCAGGCCATTCATGTTGGCACTCTTCACCATCTGCACTAGGATAGGGGTCAGCTCACCCTCCAGCGCCAGAAGACCCTGCAGAAACATCATCACATTATATGAATAACCATTACATATAATAATCGTACAAACAACAATAATAAATACAAATGTTTGTCACAAAATACAACCAAAATCTTTGAATGCAATGCATGTGAATTTAATGTTAAATCTAGTTTTGCATCTGCACATAGAATCACATCCTGCCTGCACTATGCTAGTTGGCAGGGTTTCAGAATAAAGTGAAAGAGGGGTGCTGTCAGCAAGCTTTGGCCATAAGAGAAAGTGCAGTTCAGCTCTGGCTCAAGAAGTGGAATTACACAGATTGTTAGAGCTCGACATGATTGCATGACAGCTGAAATGACATTACTGTGCTGGCAAAAATTATTTTAGCACATGCTTCAGGCCTCTGTCTGACTGCTGTCATTGTTAAAGAAATGCTCCTAATATGTTTTGTGCAATCCGGCAGCAGATTTTTTGTCTGGTTTTCAGAGACAGAAAAAAATATGCACAACCGGTCACCACTAGGTGCTCAGACTAAACTGAAAGAAAAAGCTCCTTCCTCTTGCTCATCCCTTTTTAGTATACTAGACCACTGGTACAATGTTAACATTTTACCTCCTTAAAAGATCCTATCATAATGAACATAACAGTGATCACAATAACACATATTTTAAAGGTACTTACCTGAATAAGTTAAAAAATTAATGTAATTATTTAACTTATTCATCATATTTACAGCATAATGTTAATTTCCATTAGCGGTTCTATGAGATTTCCAGTGTTGTGCAAGTACAGACAGTTAAAGTTTGAGAACTTAAGTCACTTTGTATGTTGTGGTTTTATACACTTCCCAGCTGGTACACGAGTTTCATAAATAAAACAGCTAAATTGTTTTGTCCTGTTTGCACATACAAAAACAATATTTGAAAACCAAATTTTAAACTGTGCTCAGACTCCCAGGTACACATAAAGAGTGACTGTGATTCAGTAACAAGAACTGCAGATGACTAGTTAACTCCACCTTGGCAAAGGCAGCCGCAGTCATTTGAACTCGCCCCTCATCCGAAGCGTAGATTTTCAGGTCATGCCGATATGTGCTGTGTAGACGCAACAAGCCACACCCAGGGAAGCCTGCATAGTCACCTGTGATAGACATTTTGACAAAATTACACCAAACCAAGATGATCCTCTGAGGCAGCAAGCGCAACTCTAATTTCAGGAAAATACCGACTATTGGTTCCAGGTCTATAGTTCTGTGCAGAAATAGGTTTCATCCTCTGGCTTTGATAATAAATACATTATTCTATTATTATTACTTTCTACGATATTTATGCTGCATGAACAAAATAATAATTTCATTTAATAATAATAAAAAGAGATTTATTTCTTTCAATACATTCATGGTGGCCATGTTTTAACAGGCTGTGTAAACACGTGACTTGTCAGTGCTTAAGGAACAATGATCAGGAGTGGAAACTGCCATGCAAATTCCCCTTATTCATCAGACCCTGCTTGGTCAGCTGCACCTGGAGCAGCAGAACTACATATTATACTAAAAAGGCCTAATTTGCAGCCTACAATAGTGTCAGGTGAGCTCTTCTGAAACTTTTCATCAGTTATACAGTTGTATGCACATATTATGTTAAGCATAGCTAGAATATATACATTCATATCTATACATACACACACACACACACACACACACACGTGTTTGTGTGTGTACAATGTATAAAGTAAATGAATGACCAAAAAAAAAAGCTTAGTGAGATTCAGGCTGGTCATGTGACTGTACCTTGTCCTCCTGGGTACATGCACCTGAATGCTCGACCCAGCTCCTCCGCCTGAACTCTGCCTGCCGGAGTCAGCTCCCCACCCCACTTCAGTACCAGCAACAGAGACGGGTCATCCCGCCGCACGTCTGAAAGCACCCATTAAGTCACATTTGCATAGCACGTGGTAACAATCAAGTCTACTACAGATACAAGCAAACTAGCATCAACAACAAATTTTTTCTATAAATAAACTACACAAAAATGCCAGACTAAAGAGGTCATAACAGACCTCATAACAGGTCATTACCTTCTTCTTCACTTGATGTTTTTGGGCAACCATGGGGGAGATATGTTAGCTGTACCTTGCGATTGATACCTGAAAAATGGCCATACCTGAAACAAGACATAAGAAAATTTGAGTACTGTTTAAAAAAAATGTAATAATTTGATACAAATATTAAAAATAACTACACTTACATCTCCAGGACGGTTTTGAGTTGTTCAAGTTTGGCTTTGCTTTCTTCGATTTCTGTATCATTATTCTGCCCAAGTTCAACCAGCAGCTGTCTGGCAATGTCTAAAACTTCCTACGTAAATAAAAAGTAGAAATATAAATGATATTGAAAGTGTTCTGTCATCAATAAAGGAACACATATCTAATTAATAATGGAAACTTTATTTTTACCTGAAGTTGCTTTGGCTTTTTTAGTTTCAGTTTTCCACTTTTGTAGCCTTCATATTTCTCAAAGAGATCGAAAAATCTGAAAGAGATGTTATGAACAGTGTGGACGCTCCATTTAATTTCACAGTAAAAAAGAGATTTTCCCACAGCCTTGTGTAATTCTGACAGAGCCATTTCCACTATCTGAGCTCCATGGTAAAATAGCAATGCTAGCAATAGCTCTATGTTAGCTACAAGCAGGTTGCACTGGGTGACTACACATGGTGATACACATGAAGCAAAAATCAGCACCTCTGATGTCGAACCTCCATTTTCATCTTTTGCTTGGGGGTTCTATCTCCATGTCGAATCACTGCAATAACACATCTCAGCTCCATCCTAACAAAAATGACATAGAGCAGTGAGAAAGAGGAGATGAATGCTTCTGAAACAAGTCCCAACTCCAGGCTAGGGCAGTATGAAAAACATGCTTTTATTGCAGTTAAAACCACTTGTTTAGTGCACTCTTGCAGCATTGGTTTTGAAAGTCACTACTACAATGAAGGATCTTACAGTATACTTATATATAAATGAAGAACATACATTGTCCCTGAAGTGGTGGGAACTATTGGGATATCTTCTGCCTCTAAAGGGATAGACCATGGAATCTGGAACTGAGGAGCCAGCTCTCTCATGACAATATTCCTGAGGGGAAAAAGGAACATTACAAATCCTCTTGTCCACACAAATATTGTGGCAGTTTAATCCTGTGCAGGTAAAATGAGGTAACATGAGATTAAAATTGTATAATATAATCCAGCTATTCTCTGTGTGAGCTGATTGCAAGTGGCGTCCCACAGATGTTGGATTCTGACAGGCAACTAGTCTAAACTAGTCATCACAGATCTGACCCTAAATATCCTGAAATGACCACACACTGAGCTGGTGCATATTAATGAATATCCCAGTTTAAAATGTATGTATTTTAAAGAATCAAATGGTTGGTACTGGCCAGAAGCATCTTTTCATTTAACTATACCCATGATTACGACGCCAGCTTAAAAAGATCTAGTAGTTTTGCAAGACTGGTAGCTTATTATTTAAACAAAACATAATTATAGCTTCCCAAGGAGCAATTAGGCCATGTTCACGAAGAGAAAAGGCAAGCAGGGGTCTTTTTCCCAAGTGCTTTGTAATGGATAATCCAGTCAAGCACCATGATTACATGAATAATGTGAACAGAAGCACTGAGGTGCTGCTGTTATGTGACCTCAACAGCCCTACCATTCCTGGGAATCATATTCAACGGGCTGGAAATGGGGGACAATTTCCAAGCCATGACATGCACAACTAAAAGCAAAATCTTTCCTTACCCTAGAATTTTTGCACAGTCATCATAATACTTCATGGAGTTCTTCACAAAGCTGAAACCATTCACATCACAGACGTACGACTGGCCGTTAGCACGGAGCAGATCAAACCCACATACAGTTTGCTGTCAGTAAAGAAAGCAGAGCAACAATAAAGTGACCACTTCATTGTTTAAACAGTATGTCAAAACACTTGTTCATGGGAGCAAAAACATAAGGTCTTGTCATTGGAATTCAGCAGAAACAGAGCATACAAATAGGATGGATGTTTCCCAGTGTGGTGCAATGTTGAGTGCTTAACTTTGGTAAACTGTAATTTAACTGTCACCATGTAAAGGCGGCAAAGATACCTTTCATTGCACCACAGTTATTTACTGCTGTGACACAGCTGTTCTACGAAATAAACACTGAAATAGACTAATCCCACAGGGCCATGAATCACTCAGCCTCCATGCACTGCTAAGTGCTTGCTTTAATTAACCCCAGCTCGATAATGACCCAACTACGAACTTAAACATTTTTCTAATGGGCGCAAGTGCTTTGAGGTCAGTCATTGTCCCTCCACTTACCTTAAAGGCCAGGCAGACTTTCCAGGCTATAAGCTTCTCTCTGGCATTAAGGATAACAGGGTAGCGAACCTCTTTTCCTTCACTATCTCGTTCTACTTTTCCATCCAAAGCAGGGGACTTGCGAGCCTCAGCGTGGGCGTAGTCTGGGCCCACTGTGTACACCTGAGATATAAACACACACTTGTATAAATTCACACATACATCAGAGCATGAAGATAAAATCAAAAGAGAAATGCTGTGCAATAATGAAACAAGAAATTAGTGTGAGACTGTGTGTGGCCTTGAATTTAGCACCTTGAGGGAACAAATGTCTTCAAAATAATCGGAAAATTTAAACAAGTACGAACAATTTGCTGGTCCTCACAAAGAAACATGCTGTAGTTACTACAAATGCACCTTTTTTTGTTGTTGAAAAACTACAAAAGGTTGAAGATGTAATTTTGTGTATTGACCTTAAGGTTCGGCTCAGGTTAAGGTATAGTATTATATATAGTGCAGTATTAGATTAATCAATAGACATCCTCACATATTTACTAACAACATAAAAGGGTACGTTTGTTTTTGCATACCTTCAGGTTTAATGTTCCCCGAACTGTGCAAATATGAGGCTAAAAAAAGCCTCCAAAGTCATTATCAACAAAATTGTTCTGATATGTAAAGTACTGTCCACAGAAACTCAGTTTTTCCTTTTTTTTTCTTTAATTTGCCTTGTTTGGTTACTGAGGTTAAGTTAAGAAAGGCTTAGAAAATTCTTACAACATAAAACTTATATAAAATACATATTTTGTAAAAACAAACTGATGTGTGTCTGTGTATGCACAAAAAAATTGGCTACACTTGACAAAGAAGCCCTTGACAAGAGCATATTACATTACTCGAGTGCTATTGTCCTGTTCCAACCTGTGTAACTTGATTCCAGACACTGTAAATATCGACAAGTTGACAGACAAATGAGGTCTGTCAACTTAGCTCATCACCCGGCCATGAATACCCCAGACAAAATCACACAGACAAACAAATATAGACTTTAATACCTTCACATCAGTCCCATCGGTAGGCATAAACTCCTCATATATGTAGGAGCCTGTTTTCCGGACACTACTCTCAGGGGAATAAACACTACTTCTGCTGCCAATCTGTGATGAACACAGAAATAATAATTACAGAGAATCAGCAATTAAAGCAGCGAAACCTTTGGATTTATTGCAAATGATCTGAATACAAACATAAAATGTTAGTGTATTACAGAGTTGGCTTATTTGTGTAATAATAAGCAGATAATTGTAGCGTGTTTTAGAGCGTGCAAGTGTTCTAACCTTGCGGAAGAGTCTCTGGCTGCCTCCTCCTGCAGAGGTGGGGTAGTAAATATAGACATTGTGGTCCTCGGCACTTACTGGCTTTTCCACAAAAGGCTTCTGGAAAATTTCTCCATTCACCTCTACATGGTCCTCTCCTTCAACCAGGTTACATTCTGCAAACAAGTAAATGAACAAAAGATCAAAAACTGGAACCCCACTACCCAGCAGACTTTTATCTAGTAAAACTGTAGACTATTGTGTGTTCTGGAAATCAACAATAATTTACTAGAAAATATACTCTGACTGAGGACAATAATAACATTACATTTTCCTACTTTTTCATGCCCATTTTAATGTAATATCCAACTAATCTTCCAAATTCAGAGGAACTTAATCTTTTGGAACTGCTGAACGAAATGACATCATTCACAAATAAACATAGAAAACAACAGGAGATTAAAAAAATGTAGTAGATACTCTCCCAAAATCCTGAACATTTTGGGTTGTTGTTATACCTAAAGTTTGTAAATCACTGTTTATGTAGATGGTATTTGTCAAAGTAACATCCATATGAAAGCCAAGATTTAAGGTTACCCAGTAGAATCACACCACCTAATCAGCTAGCCCTCTTCCCATAGTGGATTCTGGTCCCATATCTGCCCCAGCATAAGTGACACACACCCTGCCACCAATATGACGTAAAAGAAAGTATGATTACTCAGGCTAGGCCACCTTCTTCCATTGCTCCTTGATCCTGCTCTGATGCTCATATACCCACTGGGGACAGCAGGTGTCTGAATGGATGCTCTGACCAGACTATGGCTATGGTGCTACATACACTGCAAGCTGTGCCAAAAGGTGATCTGACACCTTTCTTTCACAGCCAGCATTCATTTTATCAGCAGTTTGTGCTACAGTAGCTTTTCTGTGGAATTTGATCAGATGGGCTAGCCGTCACTCAATTATAAACCTTAGATGCCCATGACCCTGTCACCAATTTACTAGTTGTCCTTCCATGGACCACTTTTGATAGACACCAGCCACTTCATACTGGAAATACATGACAAAACCTGCAGATGCTCTGACCCAGCCTAGCCTTCATCGAAGTCACTCAGATCCCAGAACATTTGTCCTGCCTCCTACATCCTAACTTTAAAAACTCTTTTTACTGGCTCCATAATATATCCCACCTCCTAACAGGTGGAATTAAAACAAATCAGACAGTGGTTTTAATATTATGGGTGAGGAGGCTACATAAACAATTTTTAATAAAAATAAAACAAACCATCCATGGGAGACCAAAACAGCTGCTACATGTTACATCTGGCGTAAGACTAAACCTGCATTCCATATTAACATCAGACTAATATCAAAACACGATGGTGGCAGTTTCATGCTGTGCTGCCTCACGGCTGCGTATGGCAGCTTGGGTTAATTGAGGGAGCCATGAACTCTGATCTCCATCAAAAACCCTGCAGGAGAATGTTCAGTCATCTGTCCACGATTTCATTTCCAGCACAGCAGTGACACTGTCTTGATAGAGAGTGCTGCACAGAATGGATCAAAGTCAAAGTTGAAGTCAAAGTCAACTTTATTGGAATCTCTGCTGTATACATGTATGCAGTGAGATGAGACTGTGTGGCTTCAGACTTTACAGTGTACAAAAACACACAGAATACACATACATAAATAAAATATAAAATCTAAACCACATTTAGAAAATTTGCAATTTAGTACAAATAGTAATTTTTCACATCCAAAAAATTTGCAACATTGCATCAGCAGTCAAACAGAGAGCTTACAGAACACTGGAACGTAATTGTATGCTTTATATGTACAAATGATCAGTATATGATCAAAATATAAAGCAAATCTATGGAAATACAGTGGCGCTGCCAGAGTATTGTGTTATCGCTGGGCTGAGAATAATCCACCAACCAAAAATATTCTAAAGTGATCTTCAAAAAGTGATCTATATTAAATCTTTTCGGTGTGATGCATTTTCAGTTCTGTGTTGCTGGGTGCTGAACCAAGCGTAGCAGTAGCTGTTACTAACTGCCGTTTAAGAATTCTAGGCATTGCCATGTCAAAGATAAAGAGACAAGCTCTGGCCTTGGAAACGCGAGACTAATCTTAACAGAGCAGCCAGGAGAACACTGTGATATTAACAACAGAGCACTATAGGACAAACACTAAGAATAAACATGTCTTAAACCAGTCATCCAAAAGGCTTTTCCACCCACCAAGAGGGAAATTTGAATACTAATGGAGTTTATCAAGTACCTTGTGCACGTCACAAACAGAACTGCTTAATATAAAGGAAAGCCCAACATCAGATTACAAACTATGACAGGAATGATTAATATATAACCAGACAGACTTTCCACAACAGACACACAGTTTATCAAAAACAGAACCTGTTCTACTGAAGCACAAAGCAACAGCGCTCTGGTCTGGTAACAATCAGGCTGCAATTTTTGCTGCGGTCTAACTATCAAACGCTTTTTCCAACACTGTGATCAGTCAAAGCAGTCACTTTGATTCAGCATATTCATAAATGTAATGGTGTAACCTGTGATGTGTGATGTAGGGCTGAACGATTTGGGAAAAAAAGTTTGACCAATATTCCACTTTATTTTCCCTAAATTAAGTCCCGGATGTTTTCTTTCACCAAAAAGGCCAGGATGCGTTTTTAAGGCTTAATTGCTGAATGTAGAGTTTCAGACAACCAGTTCATGAATTCTTTATTATTACTTCAAATTTCCAAATTAAATTAGAATAATGGTATAATTAAAATCACAGCTCTGTATAACTGATGTAAATATTAAAAATAATTCAGCCTTTAACCCTTGTGTGATGACTGTTAAGCTATATTTCATGTGTTCATTTCACCGTTTGTCTGTCCTTCAAAACATGATTTAATTAATGTTTAAATTAATTATGTACTCTGATATATAACATTTTTAATATGACATTTAAGAAAAACATTTTGGTTACTTGTTTGATTTACTTAACGTTTAAGGAATGTTGGATGAGGAAAAAAAATTGATTATAGCTGTTAATTACATAAAAAATATTTTTCTCTACTTAATCCCGCAAACATGAGGTGTTTACATAACCCACAGAATTTGAGCTACTCAAGACACAGGCTGAGCCTTACAGTACTTTTACAAAGGCAAAGAAAAATTGTTAATTTTTGTTCACAGAAATATCAGCGAAACAGCCCTTGCTCTAATCTCACTGATACTCTATGAATAGCAACAGCAAAGAACAGACAGCATGAGCAAAGTGCTGGTAGTCATTCCAGCTCTACAGTCACTAAAAGGCCTACTGTTCCATTCATTCAGTCTTCACTGCCATGCGACAGGGCTGTGCTATTTAAAGGAATCTGTCACACAGAATTCTTAATGTTTCCAGCAAAAATTAGCTTGAGGGGCCAAAACCACAAAGTTCATTCATGAGTTGCTGCTACACATTTAAGCACATTCCAACATGTTGAATGACAAAGATACTTGAACTTGATTCAATTCTTGCTGATTTTCACAATCAAGTAAGTAATTAAATTTTCCCTGCCATTTCATAAATGTTTTAACATGATGTTTTAACTTGGTAAATAGATTCATTCATACTTCATCTAGTAGTCTTTGTTATTTACACCTACATAGCAAGCCAACAGTGTGTGTGCACCTTTAGTTGGACTGGGTAGTGACATTAGGGAATTCAATTTAGATTTCTTTACTGTGATGGTGCCTGAAACCAGGGGGTGATGTATACTATTGAAAGTTAGCCTTTTTATTTACTATCCAAAACAGCCAGTGAACCTACATTTTGTATGTAATGAAGATGGGGATAAAATGGTGGTAAATCTGATACATTTTCTTCGGGAACTGTTTGTCTGCATGTACCATGTGCAATATATTGATTAAACAAAAAAAAAAAGAAATTCAGCCTCAAAACATGTAAAAATTATTGAGAAACAATGTCATAGACATTAGGCAGTGTATTCCGTACCACTTCATTGAGACCCATGAAGTAGCATTCAGTATTAAACACTTAATGTCTGGTGCCTATTAACATTGCTGTAAACAATTTTGAAGGTTTCCAAACTTTTCTTAATTCATTTGCTTTTTAATTATAGAGTTATTTAGAAATTCAAAGGATATCCTTTTTAAGATAAAAATTAACAGACTTAATTAAGACATTTAGACAGAAACAGGCCATTATCACATGATAGAAATGTGAGATTTCTGCACATTACCACATTCCGACATTACGGTCACAAAAAAGTAAAGCTCCCCCACTGCTGATATCCCAATTTAACCTCTGATACATACAGGTGAATAAATATATTTAAACGTGACACATACAATAATTAAGAAAATAAATATCTAGTGTCTGTATAGGTATTTACCCCCAAACCAAAGATTTACAGATTACAGATGCAAGTCTCTTGGGGTATGTCTCTTTTAGCGTTGCATATCTAGCCACTGGGACTTTTTCAAATTCCTCAAGGCATTTAAATGTTTTTTTTTGTAAACCATTTCAGTGTAACTTTAGTATTATGTTTAAGGTCACTGTCCTGCTGGAAGGTCTCAGTCTCTGGCTGACTAAAACAAATCTTCCTTAAGAATTGCTCTGTATTTAGTGCAGTCCTTTCTTCCATCTATCCAGACCAGTTGTCCTGTCTCTGCAGAAGAAACGCTTCAAAGCATGATGCTGCCACCACCATGCTTCACTGTATGAATGATGTTAGGATGGGTTGAGTTTGTGCCACACATGGTGTTTCCCATGATGGTCAAAAAGTTCAATTTTAGTTACCACAGAACCTTCTTCAGTGTATTTGGGGAGTAGTCCTCATGCTATTTGGCAAACTCCAAATGTGTTTACTTATTTTTCTGGCCACTTTTCTATAAAACCCTCTTCTGCAGCATGTATGGCTTAAAGTGGTTCCATGGACTATTACACCCATCTCCACTGAGGATCTCTGCTGCTCGTTCAGTATTATTTTTTGTGTCTTTGTTGCATCTCTGTTTATGCCCTCCTTGCCTGATCAGTTTTGGTAGGCAGCCTTCTCATCGGGTTTAAAGTGGTGCCATATTTATTCCATTTTGTTATAATGGATGGTGCTCTACGGAATACTCAGAGTTTGGGATTTTTTTTTAAATAACCCAACTCTGATCTATACTTGCTTTACTTACTTTATTATGACTCCACTTCAACATTTTGACTATATTGTTAAGTCCATTACATAAAATTCAAATAAGAATGCATTTTAAGTCTAGGTTACAATAAAACAAAATAGGACAAACGTCTAGGGGGGGTAAAAACTTTAACTAGTTTCCATGACAGAAAGACAGACAGATGAGTGGGTAAAACACCTAACTTAAGATTACAGAAAAAAGGATTTTGCGAGTTGCACATCAAGCAATTAGAAACTATATACATTTTTACATATATACATTTTAAAGTGCACAATGGGTTTGTGGATCTTCAAGTTATTTTAGTCCATGAGACAACAACAGAAACACAAGCCTGCACATGATTACTAAACAAACCCAGGACTAATTCTGCGATCATGTGAGGCTTGTTTTGAGTTGACATTATGAGACTCTGTGAAGCCTGTGGGGATGGGAATCAGCATTTTCTCTCAGATTTTTTTGTGCTTAACAAAAACATCAGAAAAATTCTTTCAGACACCATGGAGCTCACAGTACTGCACTGTCGGCAGGACATATTGCTCTAAATTTAAATACATTACATAACACCTACATAAGAGAGGATTTAAATTCAAATGAGTTGATGTGAGTGGAGTGTTTCAGTTTCAGTACCGCCAGGGATGAAAGGAACAGTAGACCAGGCTATGTAAAATCTCAGTGGGAAGTGAGAAAGAGCAAGCAAGGTTTGAAGAAGCAGGAGCAAACAGACTAATCGGAAATGGCAGATGGCTGCGGAGCGGCCTGCACATAACTGGTTTGTTGCTTCATTAGCGAAATCTCCCCTTATGAGTACAAGCTTAGCAAAACCAGGAGCAATAACAGCAAAGAATAGGGACAACTCAATATGGGAGGGAGAAGATAATAACAAAAAGTAGAAAAAGAAAAGAAAGAGATGAAAGGAAGAGAGAGGACAGAGAAAAAGCAAGAGTGAAAGAGAATAAGAGATGCAGCTGAACAGTCTGTTGTTTCATCAGTGAAATCTCCCCTCTTGAGCACATGATCAGCAACAAGAGCGATAACAGCAAAGAAGAGAGACTATTCAGTTTAGAGTGAGACAGAGGAGAGAGAGAGGGCGAGAGAGAAAAGAACACAAAGAGAATAAAGAGAGTTCTCCCTGATGGTGTGACAGATGTTGCCATGGTGCCAACACTGTTACCATGGACACAGGGAGAACTGACTGACAGGACCTTTACACTGGAGCATGTTTGAATGGGAGGCGTCTAATATAAGAAAGCAAACACCTCCTATTTTACTCTCTCTCTGGCTTGAGAACCGAGTTATTAAAGATAAAGCTGCAAAGAAGATCCAGGCAGCTATTTTCTTTGAGATAGTATTGGACATTTCAGGTCAACAAATGGGCAAGAAAAATAAGCTACATTAGTTTTGACTTCACATGCAAATGACACACTTCAAGCCTAAACTGGAACGGACAGTGCGACCCAGGAGACCCTGGTGGAGATGAGCATGTACAAACCCTCTGGTCTTGCTGGGTCTCTGTTCAGAACAGCGTAGCGTGGAAGCTGGATCCCCTCTGCTTTTAAGATTCGATACACCTCCCTCCTATCCATTCAAAGACATGAACGAAAAAACACAAAAAGAGTTCACAATTATGTAATAGTTTTCTGACAAAGCACATTACTGTACTGTACCTCATGTAGAAAAGCAGTCCAAGCTGAAACATTATACATAACTTCAGGAACGGGCAGAGCTTATCTGAACAGGTAAATATAAATAAAAGTGGTTGTTCTAAAACTGTATGAAGTAGTCTAAATTGCACACTTACCTCAAATGTAGTCAATGAGCTAGACATGTATGGTGTTCACATTTTATGTCTATAGTTTAGCACTAACATTGCTAACAAACACTAGGAGTCAATAGTCACCCAAATTGTTTTTTGTAAAAAAATACATAAATAGAGAGACACCAGAACTGAGAAATGAGAAATCTGAGCTTACCAGATCTGAACCACATCCACAAGCCTATTAGCAACGAGCTGAATATAGTTTTGTTGAGTGGGTTGAGAAAAGTTGTGCTGATGTATTTTTACATAAACAAAGTTGGTGACCATTAGCCTCTAGTCTTTAACTGCATCGTGGCACCTTCAGGGCTAAAACTATAAACTGTTTCATCTCAAATCTTAACATGGTTGATCATCTCCTAGCAAAGCCTCTGTGCTTAGAATCCTATAATGGGAATGGAACTCACCTGTCCTGAATGTAGTATTGCAGATCCAGATCATTGATCACAAATGGATTTCTAAGCTTCTCGTAAGCCACAGCTTTATCCAGCGGAAATCCTTTAAGAGGTAATAAAACAGTCGAATACAACCCGATATGCCAGTATAAACACAGACCATGATAATGATTCTATTTCTGTCAGCGTAAAACTGCCTTAACATTTATATGAACAACAAGGCTAGGCCTGAGTAAAACAGTGGACACAGTGAAGCTGAATGCTAGTAAGTCTTCAGTTTAGATATTTAGGCCTCAAATTTACAATTCATTCAGATTTCTAAGTGCCACAACAAATACAGAACAGAATTTGATCTTAAAGTCTAACTGTGACCTACTAGTCAGCATACTTGGGTATTCCAACACTAAGAAACATGCAACCATCTAGCAAGCATTATGTGTTCCTGTTTAAACAAACTTTTTCCAGCTATTTGAGGTTGACCCACAACTACTCTCATTCACTTATGAATGAATGCTTTATTATGATGCATACCATCAGTAAAATAAATAATACACACATTCATGTACACAGTGCAAAAGCAGAAAGTATTTAACATAAAAGTACACAGAAGCATCCAGCACTAAATATAACATCACATCTATCAGTATTAAATAGACCTAGTAGACCAACAAAACTGCCACAATCTGAAAACCAGCACCTAAAAAGAGATAAAAGTCGAGTGCCACAGATGTTTCTTGTCCATCCTTGCACTATGAAATGAGAGCTCAGAGAACAGTACAGGTATGAAAGGATGTGTAGGTGTTAAGAAGCTGAGAAAAATAAACACAAAAAAGAAGAAAGTCGCACAAGAATATCACAGCTGATGTGGATAATGCCTAACGAGGGATTACGTGCAGCGACCAACTATTCTGCATTGCTTGACTGAACTTTGGATGTGTGTACAAAAAACATGGAAAAGTATCCCTATAGAAAAAAGGGTGTCTTCTGGAAAAAATAGAAGCTGTAATATAGGTAATGGTGGAAAAACATAATACTGAAAATAAAATGTTATATTTAGTTGTTTGGACTTCTGTATGCACTTCTGTTTCATTTACAGTTTGTTTTTTGCTGACACTAAATAGCAATAACAAGTACTTAATAGCTGTTTTGACTGCGTGTGCACAAAAACATGGCGACACTCACCTTTGGAGTGAAAGGAGATAAGACAGTCACACAGTGGCCATTTCTCCACAGGCTCGTTAAGGATGACTTCTTCCTCGAAAGTCACCACAGTGATGTACTTAAACAGACACAAGCGCTCCAGGATCTCCTTCATAGGCTTAGACTTGGACTTCTTGGCCATGGCACAGATGCCAACCACTATCTGTCTCTCTGGGGGCTGTAGTGTGGCGGAAACATAGTATTGGACATTCAGCCAAGGCAGTTTTAGCTCAGCTGCCAGTAAAATGATGGTGAGGCCAGACAATGCCAGGGGCCGCTTGTTATGCCACACTGTGTCTGTATGAGGAGTAACCTCACTGCCAGTTAAAATTTCTTGCACACAGTTGTTGTGCGCTAAATGAAGAGTGTAACTGTTCAAGTTTTTTAATATTATTCTTTTTACAGCTAAAATGTGGCACTTTTTCTCCTTCTACAGTTTAGAAATGTTGGTATGGTTCCAATGTCAAAATGTTTGCTGCAGCGTGAGCGTATTCAGATTTTTGATAAAAAAATATTTTTTGGGGGGCAAGTCATCTCTGTAATTAATGGTGAGAGAGCTGACGGTTGAGTCGCCTTAAAAAGGTTTAGAAGCCATGTAACGTCATGCCTGAGGCAGCTAAACAGGGACAAAACTCTCAGAGCAAATCAAAACACACAGCAGACTCATAAACAGACTTCAAGGTCAGTTAAGATCAGTTATAAAGAAAGACATTTATCACTGTTTGTTTTGGGTTTTTTTTTTTTATCAGTCTGTGAATGCAGCTACACGTTTAGCCGTCCTTAACCATAAATGGCTTGGTAAGAGCGAGAGAGGTGACGACCCCTCAGAGGTTCAGCGGTAAGACACCGGGCACCGAATGAAGGGAATCAGAAGTATTCGTTGTTTTGTTTTTTTTTTACACAAACTTTTTTTGGCCTTACAACCAATGTTAGGCTTTATAGCAACCTTGCAACCACATGTTGAAATGCATCTAGCTACACTTGTTGTTTTTACCACAAGCATAACATTAAACTACTGAGATACAACGTTTGGCTAAAACAGTTATACTATATACCAGCACCAGATACTCCAAAACATACCGAGTCATACTCTTCCTCATCTGCGTCCTCATCTTCCTCCTCCACGTGTTCGTAGAGGCAGTCGTATCCCAGCACTCGGCTCGGGTCCAATAACTCCTCTCCCTCTCCGTCATCAGCACCCACGAAGAAGCGGGGGTGGTCCGCGTCCTCGTTCTCCGACATGTCGTCTATTCACGGGGAGTCCCAGCCTGCCTCTTCTGCCCACACCACCGCCACACCTACAGAGCGTCTCCTGCCGTCCTGTGCTCCACACTGGACCTCCGGGCCTGCGGGTCAGTGCACTTAGTAGGGCAGGCACAGGCGAAAAGAGCTGTTCCCAGTGTGGGCTCATAGACCAGCGGGGCTAAAGCTGCCGAGAACCAGCCTCTCTCACCCCTTCCTGCTCCTCAGAGCCAGCCATCAGGATAATCTCTCCTTTATACAAAAGCAAAACAGCACAGGCAAATGAGAATGTGGATATCTACAGGTTCGGACAAATTACAAAACAGATGTCAGTTTAAAGGGGTTTAAATGATGAAAAGCTACATTTTTCTTAATTTTCTTTGAACTAATGTTAGAATGTTTACACTCTGTTTTTTTTTTTACTTTATTCGTATGGTTTGCTATGTTCTATATTGACTTTCTTTGTATGGTTTGTGCTGTGTCCTATATTGGATTGGGGTCCATGTGAAGTACTCTGAGCTGCACTCTGATCCATGGTATCTGCTGTATAAATAAAGTTGTTTTTATTATTACTTGGCTAAAATATTTTTTGTTAACGTATCCACTCTGTCTGGCTAAATGTTAAAGCTAACAACGAAAGGCTAAACACAAGCATGTTTCTTCATAATGCAGAAATAAAAATTTATGTTTATTATTTAGCCCTTAGTTTAGACTATTTTTGTCCCGTTTGATCCCGTTTGTGTACAGAATCATAGACATCGTCAGAATCAAACTAAACGGTAATATTACTGTATATGAAATGTTTGAGAACTTACATGTGCAAAAAAAGCTAAAAATAAACTGCATAAAAACGTATTCCCTAAAAGTAATATTTCACGCCCTATAATCCACACGCTGTTTATCTGACATGTCGCCACTCATGGAGCCTGCAGTGAAAAAGGTCCCCCCTTAAACAGTTTCCAGCTCCATCACTTTCCGAACACTCTTTAGGCTATTTAAACCGGTACTGCGGTATAAGAAATATTAGTATCAACAATAATAAAAAAACGGTTTTCGGTATACCACCACTAATAAGTGGGCTTAAGAAATAAATAATTCCAAGAAAAAGGTAGGATATAGGCCCTTTAAGCCAATTCGCACAATAATACCTGTTATGTTTACAAATGTTTACGTACTGAATCACAGTGTATTAACATTTGCTATTCACTCCCTTTAACCTACAGTTCAAATACATTTAAACAACAGCCTATTTTAAAAATAATAAATTTTATTTACATGTTTACCAGAGCTGTAAACAATGCAGTTAAACCTGCAGTAGTTTTTCCCTCTTGATTTACTGTGAAGTTATACAGTGTTTCAGCCCAGACTGCTTTCTTAACAAAACACAGTACAGCTTTTATATGTAAAAGCCTCAAAGGCACAGTAATAATGGTGTAATAAAGGTTTAACAAAAAATTTAAACAAGACACAAACTTAAGTAAACTTTAGGGAAAATTCAACCACTAATATCAATAACATTAATAATACAAGAAAATGCAGGACATGGGCCCTTTCAGACAATTAGAACAACAATAACAAACTCTCATAGCGACAGAACAACTATTTAGGCTATTAATAAAGATAAAAGACACCTATTATTAAAGGCTTAAACACTTCTGAAGGTGATCAGATCCGTAGCTGAACAAGCTACACCACTTCTTGTTGTAACAAATAATGTATAAATGGAGTCACAGTACATCCAGTTCCACTACACTGTTAAATATTTAAGACCTCAGAAAACAGAATGCAACTTTCTATTCTTCAGCTTGTGATTACTTCATTTACATTTAGATGGATTCTTTTATCTATATGATGAGGAGAAAACTGCTTTTACTTTGTTCGAGGTTATTGCTGTACCTCTGTTCAACCTGGGCAGAAATGAAAGATATTGAAATGTTTATTTATCTTTTGCATCAGCGGGATAGTTTATTTTTATTTTATTATTTGTAAATTAAGTATTCATCTTTAATGTCATTGTTGTTCGTTAGCATATGCCTAAAACAATCTCATGTTAAATGTAAAAAATGAATGGCCAAAGAAGAGCATTAAGTAATGATGCAAACAATAATCCAAACAGTCGATCAGTTTTCTTTTCAATACCTGACGATTATTCGACTATCAGAATAGGCACCGTGAAAAAAGAAGAGAGAAAAATGTACAACATACAGATTAAAGCAGAGACTTCTATGAACCGATTTATAAAATAGAATCTAGAGAACTTTTTTTCCGGCTTATCGGATGTGGCAGAATAATCTCCAAGTCACCATGACCAGAGAGGTCAGGAAATCATCCAAGGTAAGACTGTGAACGCACTAAATAGGTTAAGCAGAGGAATCCTGAGAGATGAAGCATTAATGCTGCAAGATTTCAAATCAGCTTTATTCATACTGTTGTAGGCCCAGACCTACATTACACTGTCAGAACACAACTGCAGGCATGAGCCTAATCTTAAAGGGGATTTCCAGTGGTTTCTCAAAATTTCTGCTCAATCCTTAAGACGTAAACAAAGTAATTCAGAGTGGTTTCACGTACAATTTTCCATTTGACAGAAAACTACCAAGTCAGAATTGGTCACAGAGGTGGTGAAGTAAAATGAAGTGGCCCCTTATAGTCACGCATGAACACACCACAGCACACAGTGTGGACAATGTTAAATTCTCTCTCTGCATTTAACCCATTCACCTAGTGAAGCAGTGTGCAGACCTTGCTCAAGGGTAACTCAGTGGTGCCACTAGCAGTCCTGGGATTCAAACACACAAACTTCTGATTGCAGGGGCAACTCCATTACCACCAGCTGCCCCACAAATTACCTCACAGAAAGTTATTACATAACTAGCTGTGAATACTAGCTATTCTGGTACAACTGTCATTTAAGTCTATATATCAACCAGTAATCCATCACACTGCACTTTACAGCACAGATCCTGTTCTGCTACATTTTGCACACTGTACAGATCTAGCTCTGTTCGTTATATTTGTTTAGTTGGAAATGTGTTTTTCTGCACTTTTGCTGTATATGTCTGTATATTTTTAGTAATCTAATTTAGGTAGGTTTGATTTAAATTATTTTACAGCTTTATTGCAGTTTACTGGGTCAACTCTTGTGCTCATTTCACTACATGCTGTACATATATAACTATGTATGTGACATAAATAAACTGGAATTGAATCCTGAATCCGGGTTCCCAGGCCCTTACGCTGTATCGTGAGAACTGAGACAGATTATGGCCTTTAATGTATAATTAAAATGAGATCATAGTGGAGGGGGACATGCTGGCCGCTGTCAAGTAAAAGATGCCACTATTTATATATAAAAAGAAGACACATGAAGGCTCACTCGTGGTTTTGCTTAGTAAATAAACTGGTTGTTTTTGTGTTGCAGGTTTCATGGCCCGAGGCTCTGAAAAGAAATCTGACTAAGCAATTTTATCTACATTAATTTTTTAACTCTTGAGTTAATATGTTAATGTAGATTTTTTTTTTAATCAGTGAAATTTCCTTTTAAATTGTACACATGCAGCCCAATCATGAACCCTGTTGCACCAGCAATCTGGAACTTTTTGTTTGTATTGATTGCCATTTACTTTGCATGGCCTCGAACTCCAGCATGTACTCAGTCAAAGTTTCAGTTTCAGACAGGATTAACAGTTTCTAAATGCTTGTTCCATCTCAGTGCTTGTGAAAACATGAAGACACATGAAAATTCACTCGTGGTTTTGCTTAGAAAATGGACTGCCTGTATTTCCTGTGCAGGTTTCATAGCCCAAAGCTCTTAAAAAAACTGACTTGGCAGTTTTCTCTACAATTAACTTATTTTTACATTGCAACTCTGAGTTATGTTTATGTAGTGGAATTTCCCTTTAAATCATACAAATGCAGCCCAATTATGCAGTCTGCTGCACAAGCAACCTTTAGCTTTCTGTCTGTATTGATTGCCATTTATTAATTGCATGGTGTCTTACTCGAAGTACTCAGTAATCAATGTTTCAGTTTCAGACTGGATTGACGTCCTTTCTAAAGGCTTGTTCAATCTCAATGCCTGTGAAAATATGAAAACAGCAGGTGATCAATAATATACAGCAAAAATAATTCAACCATAATTTATCGGCTGCAGCAACACAGTCCAGTTTATAGCGCAGATGAGCATCTTCACAATATTGTGAACAGCAGACTGATAAGCAAATCAGAATGCAGCCAAGAACACACTGTCTGCACAGAAATCTCACCTAATGAAGCTGGGTGACACATCGTCCATACTACTATATCAACAGGAATTTGTAGTTTTAGTAGTAATGACAGCTAAGAAGCATTACTGTCATGAAAATTTACTATTCTTTAAATTGAAATTACTGGTAGACACTGTAACCTTCAATTGGTGTCATTTTAAAAGAGAAGAAAACGAACAAAACAATCCAATCAAAATGAGATAAATCAGGTTTGCAGGACAGTCTAATAGCACAGAGTACCAGCCATAAGTTTATCTATTAACCTTATTAACAAAACATTTGTTCAATCAAATGATACCAATACCAACCAGAACTCAACCCCAATGCATGATCCTACACAGCAAAAGGTCACACAACAATAGTAGTTTGCAATTTTTTCAGTAGTTTGCAAGTTTTGCAGTAATGACAGATGAGAAGCATTATATTCACAAACGTACTGTTCTTCAAGTTGCTCCTTTCATGGTTGCCAAACAGGTACATACTGTAATGTCATTTTAAGAGGTGAAAACTAAGAAAACTATCAAAAAAAGATATGTCAGGTTTGCAGGACAGTCTAATAGCACAGAGTACCAGACTTAACTTTTTCTATTAATCTTTTTAATAAAAAATTGATAAATTAATTACCAATACCAACCAGCACTAATCCAGTGTATGATCCTCCTCAGTGAAAGGACAGTAATACTCTGTGTGGTACACGTTCTAATGTCACAGCGGTCACGAAACCAACAAATAAAACAGGATTTGGAGACACACTTCAAAGGTCGAAACACAAAGAGCCTGTAGAGGATTATCACAACACAGTCGTGGTCAGTCAGCCTCTGAGCCCTGACACCTGTCATTGGCACCACCTGTCCAACACAGCAACACCCACACACTGCGGCCAACGGCCTGTGGCTTTGGACATATCAAACAGATCGGTCTATCGGTCTATCGATCTTAGAACTATAATCAAATCACCCTGTACATGTTATGCTTTGTGCCAGGGACCAAGGACATATACGCTCCCTCTGTGTTAATTAATTGTGAAACTAGTAGGTTTAGAGTATCCAGATCGAAGCCATGTGTCAAGACTGTCTGAAGTAATCTTCTTGAATTGCATCAGCACAGCACACTGCACACTATTGCAGCAAACTGACAAGACAACAGCCAAAGAGCAAAATTAACCTCTAAATAAAGTAATAACTGCTTTCCAACAAGACCCAATACCAAAAAATAGCAGGGATGCCAAAACATCATTCATTAGCAACCTGTTCTAATTCAATACATTCATACCAGGGTCTTCACTTGGGTGTCCAGATCAAAGTTACACTATACGAACAAAAGTATTGGGACGCCTGGCCATTACACCAACTGGGACGTCAATGACATTGCACACAAATACATAGACTTCGAGTTTTAACAGCTTCCTCTCTTCTTGGAAGACTTTCCACATTTTTGAGTGTTTCTGGTGGGAATTTGTGCCCATTCTTTCTATACAGCATTTATGTGGAGTTGGATGGGGTTGAGGTCAGGGTTCCGTGCGGGCCAGTCAAGTTCTTCTTCACCAAACTTATCCAGACATGTCTTTATGCTGCTTGCTTTGTGCACTGGGACACAGTCATGCTGGAATTGAAAATGTTCTTCCCCAAACTGTGTCCACAAAGTTGGAAGCATAGCGTTGTGCAGTCTTGGTATGCTGAAGCATTAAGATTACCCTTTATTGGAAGTAAGCTTCCACCTAATTTCAATGATTATGAGGCGTGTCCCAATTCTTTTGTCCATATAGCTTGCTAAAAACCACCTGAATTAGACTTACTAGATTACATCACCAGGATATTTTTGATGACATGTCAAGACAAAAGCTGAATGACAGATCTGATTGTATGTCAAGACAAAGGCAGAAAAATGCAAAGAGTGAGTGGTATCAGTACAGCCATCCACAACAGACCGAGCTAGCCTAACTGGCATAAGGGGGAAAGGAAAAGCACATAATAAAAACTGAGCCACACAAAAAACAAGGTTCACCGAGGACCCTCCAGGTAATAAAGAAACTCAGCAATGCAGTTCAACGTTCAGGTTACTTCCTGCAGAGAAAGAAGTCTAAACCTGACATTGTTGGGGACACACGTGTGTGCAGTTTTGGGGTATATGCATCCTTGAAAAAAGAAAAGAAAGCCTGACGAGAGCTCCGTTTACCTCTTACAGTGTCAGCCGAGCCTGTCCTCCTGTAGATGAGGAGACAGTGAGCAGGCTGAAGCTCACAGCCCGGTTCTCTGCTGCCTTTCCATCCAACTAGCTCACCAGGGGAGCTAGAGCCGTTAGCATTAGCATTAACCCTTTAAAACGTTAACCCTTTCCGTTAGCCTCGTTAGCATTAGCCTTAGCCTAGCTAACGGAATTACACTTTTTCTACAATGTCTCACTCTTTAAACATAAAACAAAATGAGTGCACTATGGACTCGTTGCGCTGTTATATTCACTGTTATAACTTTAAAAACTCCCGGTTGCTAAATAAAAAGCGACTTGTCACAGGAGCCGCGTTAAAAAAAATAGAAGAAAAATAAAAAAACAGTAGTGCGTTGCCCCGTGACGTCATCGCGCAAGAACGGAGAGAGACGATGGAGGGAAGAAATAAAAGATAAAAGGAAAGGCTCCAGTACAGGGGCTTTGGCTCTTAATGCAATTTGCATATTAGACATTCAGTTTGAAAAAATGTTAACATGGATAAACATTGATGATGATGATGATTATTTCTCTATTGTCAATGATACTATGTATACAAAAATGTTGGGACACACCTCTTTATTATTGATTTCATGTGACCCCTTACTTACAGAGAAAGGCATTCTTAATGTTCCAGCATATCAAGACATTTTGGACAACACCGTGCTTTCCACACAGTTTGGGGAAGACAATTTTTTATTCCAGCATAACTGTGCCACACTGCATATAGACAGCTTCATAAAGATATGTTGGTTGGATGGGTTTGGTGTGGAAGAACTTGACTGGCCACACAGAGCCCTGACCTCAACCCCGTCCAGCACCTTTGGGATGAACTGGAACGGAGATTGTGAGCCAGGCTTTCTATTCCACCATCAGTGTCTGAGCTCCAATTTATTGTTAAATCTTTTTATTGTTTGATGTAATGCTGTACATGCTCATGGTCAATAATGGTCTTTGAATTGATAAAATGAAAAAATGTTATAATACTACAATAATGCAAACAATACCAACAGGTAAAAATTCAAAAAGTATGATCAAAGGTATCAAGAGGTGCATTCATTGCTTACACAGGTGTTCACACAGCTTGTGTTATCTTCATAGAAAAACACAGATAATAGAATGAGACTCTGGGGAGGCGTCACATGAGTCATATTGCTTTTCTCAGGAGAGTCTCGATTGTTTTCAGTAATATTTATGTTGTGTGAAATGTAGCATTCAGCAGGTCCTTGTTGTCTGCCTTAACTTTTACCTTTTATTTACTGCCTCAGGTGTGACTGTCTGTTTCAGTTAAATGCTTCCTCTCATAATAAGTCCAGAATAAGAGCTTCAGGTCAGTTATGTGGTGTCTGAATGAGAGGTGAGGCTTGATTTGATCATGTATCGATTTTTTTTTCCATTAAGGTACTTTCCAAAGTTTCCACCAGCACCAACATTTAATGGCATAGACATTTTTTCTTGTTGTTATTATTATTATTATTGTTGTTGTTGTTGTTGTTGTTGTTGGAGGTAGTGGTGGTGGTGGTGTTGCTGGTTGTTGTTCTCCTTGTTGTTCTTCTTGTTGTTCTCCTTGTTGTTCTTCTTGTTGTCCAGCTTTCACCTCTGAAAATAACCAGAGAAGACCACAGCCTGGATAATATTGTTGTTTTGTTTCCGTAGAGACAAAAGATTACATGTGAAGATATTTTCCTTTTGATCTTTGAACTACATCTGGAATACAGGACTTGAGGAGGAGGCACTTTCTGTATTTTACTGCATTCTCTCTTTTATGAGAGGCAAATAATCTTTTAAAATATTTATTGACAGACCGTTTGTCATCTAATGACCTGTTTGTACGCCTTCACACAAGCACAGAGACTTACATCAATTTATCCTCTAATACTTGGTTAGAGAGCCTTAATAACAGCATCAGTCCTGCCAGGAGAGGATTACACCCATCTCTTGAGAGAGTTTCTGTCCAATTTAGCCCACACTTCCATTAAATGGGTGCACATTTCAGCTCATGTCTGTGTATTTCTGCATTTCACCTGCTGCTCCAAACTAGGTTTGAGTCCTGCAGATCTCAAGAAACCGGTCCTGCCATTCCTTATTGACAGGATTAAAGCTGTTGTTAAAGTGAAGGGCCGTCTAATGAAGCATTACAGAGGAAAGAATGCTTTGTTCATACATGGGATCCGATTGTAAACATTATTGTGTCAACTGACTGTAAACGCATGTAAGAATGAATGAATGAATGAATGAACAAATAAATAATAAATGACTTTATAAAACAGTAAAGTCAATTAACATCATCGAGAGGCGTCATGAAACTGTGGCCAGCGAAACACAGTCTGTGTTAAAGGGCCATGTCATGAAACTTCCCTACAGTAGTTTAGCCCCACCTTTTCATACGAAAGTTACACCGTGGCACTTTAAATGAGGCACAGAGCTCACTTACATATAGGTTTAATTAAGCGGGCATGAGGCAGGGAATCACCCTGGCCGGCCCACCACAGGGCGCACAGACCATTCACTCACACGCTCATACCTTACGGTCAAATTAAAATCCCCAGTTCACCTGACGCGCAGGTCTTTGGACTGTGGGAGAAACCGGAGACCCAGGAGGAAACCCACGCCATCACGAGGAGAACATGCAATCTCCACACACACAGAACCAGTCCCGGATTCAGACCCCCAACCCTGGAGGTGTAAACACAGCACAACCCACCACACCACTGTGGGACCTTGTTTATTTTTAATTATGTAAAAATAAAAAAATATTGCAAACAAGAGGTAATTATAAATATTTCATGCTGAGTGCCTGTCATACATAGTTGTTTTTTTAAAAATGATTCTATATAGCACCAATAGGCTTCCAGTAATGTTCTATTTATCTTTGACTAAAGTCAAAGAACCTTTTTGGTACTACGGAGGCCCATTTTGGTGTAGAATTATAACGTCTGACTGTAGCTTTACCATTTTTGGTATTTTTCATCAAATTGGTAGCTGTCAGTTTGATATCCAGATTCCTTTGGGGTCTAAAGGTACACAATGAAACTCTATTGTCCTAAAGGTGGTTTAAACATCTGACATCACGACAGGGGGATAAAATGAATGGAGCTAATTATTCAAATATAGGATGTTGACAGTTTTTGCACAGAACAGTGGCAAGCTTCCAATGATTATGTTGAAGGACCACCTTCACAGACAACTGCTGCAAACCCAGTCCAGCCCAACCCTTCACACTGAAGTTGTAAAGGAAGTTTCAGCTCAGATTGCTTTTTGAAAGAGGCACAAAACAAGACAAGGAAAAAAAATAGCAAAAAGAATTAGTATATGGGCTCTTTAAATAATTGCAAAGTGCCAAACAAAACACGTTTGTTTAAAACAAAAACATTTAATGTCAAGTCATGCAGGTGTTTACGGTCGTTTCAAATGAATACACAATACACACTGAAATGAATCATCATACCGCCAGGATTATGGGGCAACACAAAGAACAAAGACAGAAACAACAGAAGGAACCAAAACAGAGCACCACAAGACCACGTAAGAGCAGGCAGGATGGGACCATGCGAAGAGAGCAAAAAACACAAGAGCTACAGTAATTTACAGAACAAGACAGAAGCAGTAACAGCAGTAGTGTATTATACTGTATTATACTGTATTCTAGCAGCACAGCCATTAATAGAATAGAATAGAGTAGAATAGAATAGAATATTTTTGTCATTGCGAGACACAGGAATGTGCAGTGGAACGAGATAAAATGTACAGCTCTGTAGATGCTTCTCTTAAATAAAGCAAATAAAGAGAGGTAGTAGAATAAAAACTGAGGAAGATGACAGCAAGTAATTGTGCAAAAATAGCAAGCAGCAGTAACAGGATTAGAAAAATTGCATAATACAATATGTAATAAATACAGGCTATTTACAATGGCAGTGGGGAAGTTTTCTTTGTTTATGGTGGAAGAGCTTAGTTTGAGTGGGCAGCGTGATTGGGGGGAATGGAAGCAGTTTAGTTGAGAGAGAGAGATAGTGTGTGTGTGTGTGTGTGTGTATGTGTGAGTGAGTGTATGTGATGTACAGTTTATTGGTCTGACGGACTGGGAGAAGAAACTGTTTCTCGTCCTGGTGGTGAGAGGTAGATGTCCCCAGACTTTTGACGGGCAGGTTCCCACCCTGCTGTTTCAGTCTCTCCAGCTCGGGGCTTAAAGAGCTGAAGGTAAAATTGCTGTAAATGATGTTGCACTTCCTTGATAGCAGAGTTTCTGCAAACAAACAAACATTGGATTCAGTCCTTGGATAAAGAAGGGTGTTTATAAAGAAGGGTGGGTGTACAGGGGTTTAGTGTGTGTGTGTGTGTGTGTGCGTGCATGGAGGAGATGATGGAAGGAAAAGTAGTTCCTTCAAACATAATTATTTGCCCCAATATTTTCAACATTTTCAGCATGAAAGATACAATTTAGGCCACCGTTAATAAAACATTTAACAATACATGCTCACGAAAAACATCATGATTAGGAAGCTGCCCCTGCAATCACAAGGTTGTGGATTTGAATCCCAGGACTGCCAGTGGCACCACTGAGGTACCATTGAGGAAGATACCACACACTGCTCCCCAGGCGCTGTGTTCCTGGCTGCCCACTGCTTCACTAGTTAAATACAGAGGAAAAAACTGTGCTGTGACAAATTAACACTTTACTTACACACTCAAAAGCGTCTAGCTGCTGCGATTATTTGCACTATAATTTCTTGCTGTCTACCTGCACTAAATGTTGTCTTGTTGATCTGGTTTTTCCCTCCTGCTCTCTTTGCACTATTGTGTATTTTGTATTGTCTGCAGTTGTGTAGTCTTGTGGTTTTCTGTTTTTGTTGTGTTGCATGGAGGAACATTGCTGGGTTTCTCCATGTACTGTGTGAATGGCTGAAATGACAATAAATTATTTTGATTTGAGTTAAAACACATCATTTTGAATTATCACCTGTCCTTTACATCATGAATGGACCCACCTTTTTTAAAGTCACATTTACAAATAAGTGTTTCTTTCTCCTAGAAAGTTGGTTTTCAAGCATTCTTTATAAAACTTGTAAATCCCACCGAGCTGATGATGTGGTTCGTCTGAGAGCAGGTTGGAGGAGCTGGACACCAGGTGGCGCTGCAGCTCTGCCTTAGGCTGAGGCCTCTGGACTGAATGAGCTTCCACAGGCCGATTTCAGACAGCAGGATAAGTATATCACATCTCTGATTTGTTTTTCTTCATTTTGCCTTTTCATGTCTAGACAAGTCATCAGTAAGCTTATTTCCAGAACTGATAGGATCGTGAATCAGAAATGATGCGGGTGGATTTTAAAGGCCAGAGTATGCTTGTGTTTCCAGAATATCTCTAAAAAGAACTGAGCAGCCTGGGATGAACTAGAGTGAAATGGCAGTACTCCCCCATCCTGCCTGTGTAAAAGATCGTCTCTGAAGAACTGATGGAAGAGGCTGTTTTTGACTAGCATAGCAACTTACCACATATAAACGTGTGGGGCAGAATGGACAGAAATGTGAAATGTTTAGTGGAGTGAAATGATCGGAGTTCCTCCTGTAAACACTCATACTTGCACATTTTCTGTATAGATTTGGGTACCTGATTATAGGGATGCACCAATCAGGGCCCAATTCTAATTTCTTTCTTGCCAAATTGGCGTATATCCGGATACGCCAGGAGTATTCAGCATATCAGTGTGTATATAAACACTACCAGTCTTTTTTGTTGTTTTTTTTACATTTGCATGTTACTTAAAATGTACTAAAACTCGAATGTTTTCTAATATTTATATTATAAAAAGCCACCTAATGTAATTATAATTAGAATGTGGCACACCGGACAACACTCTCTTCCCTAGGCAAACAACGCACACAACTGACTGTGTGTAAAAGAAGACGTGATTCATCAGACCAGGCCACCATA
>JBBPCY010000035.1:4238684-4255746 GCA_037974405.1 Brachyalestes nurse
GTTGCCTTGCATGTGGGCCTAATATTTCTCTATGGAGCTCAGAGGCACATGCTTAGACTCCTTTGACCATCGCCTGGTGAGCCTGATTGCTCCGGTGCTTACAGCCACTGGGCAATAAGAGGGTTGCTTAAAAAGGCTGTGCACAGCTACCAGTACTTGCCAGTGTTGCTCAGACTGACCTCCTGAGCAGCGGAAGTTAAATTATTCACTCAGGCATTTAACAACAACAAAAAAACAGTGGCTTATATAAATAAAATGAATCAAACCACCACATTGATAGTTACAGCTGTCTGTCTTTTCAGCGCCTGGAGTCATTCAGAACTAGGCTTCAGTACAGGTTTAGATGAGGAATTCAAATTCTGTGTGTGCTTTTACTTGCCTCACATTTTTGCGCCATTAAATTGCACACAGATCACAAAAAAAAAAAATGACCAACTGCTGATTTGGGTGGAAAAATCCGTCACTTTCAATTGTGCATCCTTTCCTGCTTATTATGCTCATCAATTAAATACCTATTAAAATGTAATGATCCCAAATGAAGAGGTGCCAGAAAAGAGTGATGCTTTGCAGACACTTTATTACACAAATAACATTGTTACTGAAAATAGTATTCTTGCAATAAAACCTCAGTATGTCACGACAAATATCAGACACATCTTACATCCTGTCTGGAAAATGTAGTAAATACAGATTTAGATACATCATAATAATCTTTTTTTCTTTCTTTTCTGAATGCGGCACAACAGAAATCGAAATACAGGTGACAGTAGCAGCGCTTCGAAATAAGTGGCACATTTGTAGTAGTATACACTGATCAGCCATAACATTAAAACCACCTGCCAAATATGGTGTAGGTTACTTGTGCCACCAAAACAGCTTGGACCTGTTGAGGCATGGACTCCACAAGACCTCTGAAGGTGTTCTGTGGTTTCTGACACCAAGACGTTAGCAGTTGCGATCGCAGTTGCATTGCCCAGAACATTGCCTCTGCCAGTTTGCTTTCTTCCCATAGTGCATTGTTGTGCCATCTCTTCCCTAGGCAAACAACGCACACAACTGACTGTGTGTAAAAGAAGACGTGATTCATCAGACCAGGCCACCATATTCCATTGCTTCATGGTCCAGTTCTGATGCTCACGTGCCCATTGTAGGCACTTTTGGCAGTGGTCAACATGGGCACTCTGACCGGTCTGTAGTTATGCAGAAAGCTGTGATGCACTGTGCATTGACTTTTTTCAGCAATATGTGCTATAATAACTCTTCTGTGAGTTCGGACCAGACAGGTTAGCACTCGCTCCTTATGTGTATTAATGAGACTTGGGCACCCACCCTGTTGACGGTTCACCATTTATTCTTCCTTGGACCACTTTTGGTACGGTGGGGGAAATAAAAAAATGAACAATTTATGAGGTAGTTTCATTTTATGGAGAGAGACAGTGATTAAATCAAAATATCAACCAAAAATCAAGAAAAGAACATGTTACATAAAAGTTATAAACTGATTTGCATGTCATTGAGTGAAATTGTAGTATTTGATCCCCTACAACCCAGCCAGATTTCTGGCTTCCACAGACTGGCTGTGTGCCCATGTTGCACACACATTACAATCAATCTATCAATAACAGATACTCCTGAACTTAACTCGTTATGTATATAAAGCACACCTGTCCACAGAATCAGTTTCTTCCATTCCAACCTCTCCACCACCATGGGAAAGACCGAAGAGCTGTCAAAGGACGTCAGGGACAAGATTGTAGACCTGCACAAGGCTGGGACGGGTTATAAGACCATTAGCAAGAAGCTTGGTGAGAAAATGACAACTGTTGATGCGAAATATAAAATGATGATCAATTGCCCTCAGTCTGAAGCTTCATGCAGTATCTTGCCTCATGGGGTGAGGATGATCATGAGAAAGGTAAAAGAGCAACCCAGAACTACACAGGAGGAGCTTCTTAATGATCTGAAGGCAGTTGGGACCACAGTCACTAAAAACACCATTGGTATCACACTACCTCATGATGGATTAAAATCTTGCAGTGCCCGCAAGGTCCTCCTGCTCAAGAAGGCACATGTACAGCCAATCATAAGTTTGCCACTGAACATCTAAATGATTCAGAGAAGGCTTGGGGAAAAAGTGCTGTGGTTAGACGAGACCAAAATCAAGCTCTTTGGAATCAACTCAACCCGCCACGTTGGGAGGATGAGAAATGCTGAGTATGACCCGAAGAACACCATCCCCACAGTCAAGCATAGAGGTGGAACCATTATGCTTTGGGATGTTTTTCTTCTAAGGGTACAGGATGACTCCACCGCATTGAAGGGCCAATTGATGGGGCCATGTACCGTAAAAGATGTGTGCAAACCTGGTGACCGACTACAAGAAACGTCACTGCTGTGCTCGCCAACAAGGGTTTCTCCACCCAGTACTAAATACTTATTTTACTCAGTGAAATGCAAAATCAATGTATAACTTTTATGTAACGTTTTTTTCCAGATTTTTGGTTGATATTTTGTCTCTCTCGATAAATATGAAACAACCTCATAAATTAGAGATTGTTTTTTGTAAGTAAGCAAACTTACAAATTCAGCAGGGGATCAAATTATTACTTCCCCCACTGCAGGTAGGGGGGGGAACATCTCACAAGACCTGCTGTTTTGGAAACACTCTGACCCAGCCTAGCCACAGAATTTCTTCCTTGTGAAAGTGGCTCAGATCCTTATGCTAGCGCCCATTTGTCCTGCTTCCAAAACATGACTTTAACTGACTGTTCACTTACTAAGACATCCTACTCCTTGACAGGTTCCACCCGTCAGTTGTTTTAATGTTGTGGCTGATTGGTGTAGGTGCTGCAAAAGGCAAAAAATACGTAATAGAAAAGGCACAAATGTACAGATAGGAGATCGAACAAATATGTGGACCAGTTACCTGAAAACTTAAAAAAAGGAAAAAGAAAAAAAAAAAAAGAGCTATTAAGTTTATAAATTACTGGAAGAAGTTTGTCAATCATAGTTAATCATAGTTCCTACTTAGGAAACGGTTTTCGCACAAATAAATAAAATATATTGGCAGCCAATACGAACAGTTACATTTATGATTGCAGTACATCCTGACGGTGCGAGCGTTGGGAGACAGGAAGGGGACAGAATTAGGCGGCTCATTGGGAAGAGGACGCAATGGGAGGTGGGGCTGAATACTCCTCGTTCTCTGAGTCGGTTGCATCCTCGTCGTCCTTCTCCAGGTCGCTGCCCTCAGTGCTAAGTCGGTCGAAGCCCTGCCGTGTGTAGCCTTTGTGGGTGGCAAAGAAATTTCCCAAGTTTAATGTCCCTGCAGCCTTGCCTGGGGGAGAATAAAGAAAAGGTCAGAGCGCTGAGACAGGTGGCCTAATTGAGCTCCTTGACAATAGTCTAGTTAAAAGCACCCTGAAGTTTTTGAAGAAGGCACTTTTTATGGAAGCCCAGTGTTCATTCATCATGTTTTCATCCAGCTGTTCAATAAAATTTAAGCACAATCGGGCAACTTAGTCTGAATTTCTATGAGCGCAAGCTGTTCAAGAGACTAAAATTCTCTACATCATGTTCATAAACACCCGATGGCTTGCAATTACAGAGAAATCTTTAATGATGAGCAGGTTTTCAGTGCTGTTTTGTTAAAAGATATGGCCGTATTTTACATCAAAAACAGGGGCAGACATGCAAATGGCTGAAGAAATTTCCATTAAACTGCATCTGTTTACCATCGAACGCTTGGGTGTCCAATATTATCTAAAAAGGGCCAGTGTGGCTGCAAGTGCAACGTAGCAGGAGCACTCCACATCAGTCTCGTCAAAAAGACTGGACACCCAGGGTCTACCATCACTAAGTAGGCTAAATATGTTTGTCTACCTTTTTGTCGTTCGTGGGCTCAGGTTATTGCTCACAGTGCTTATCGTGATTACACTAATACTAAAACCAAAGCAGGAGATTGTTGGTCCATTAAGGACCTTTCCCAGTGCGTAAGTCATGTACATGGGGATTTTGCAATTATCGTAAAAATAGGTATCAAACAGGCCCAGGTGTCTGACTCTGGCACCTATGTTTTCAGAGGATCCAGCAATCAGAATTTGCTTGGTAAAGCTTTTCTTGGGTAAAGCTTTTCCTGCAAACAGGTCGCATCATCGTTTCCTAAAAGTAGTAAACAGAATGTCCGAGGACCTACCTTTGTTATGTCCACAGGACCTTTCTTTTGCATTGAACTGACTCAGAATTGGGGCAGCACTAGATCCATGGGTACCTTATGTAGGGGCAATTACTCCATCTCTATATCCGATATGGACACAGGGGATGGGTATAACATGACCATGGGGCATACTGATGTCTAGTGGCTCTGCAATTCATATTTTTTTACATCTACACTGCCCTACAGTTCTGAGGCTTATGCCGTTCTGAGGCTTATGCCATTCAAAGTTATCGCATTAGGGGATCGTTTGCATGGTAATTTAAGGAAGAAACAATCCCTGCTCAAACCAGGATCGTCATTCGATCCGCATATTTATATTGACTCGATTTGGGTGCCGAGAGGGGTTCCCGATGAGTTTAAAGCATGGGACCAAATTGCTGCTGGGTTCGAGCCCTGGTTGTTCTTGTGGTTTACTATTAACAAAAATGTGGATTGGATCAATTACATTTATTATAACCAACAGCGCTTCATTCATTTTACTAGGGATGGTGTGAGGGGCTTGGCCGAACAGCTCCATGCCACCAGTTTGGTGGCGTGGCAAAACAGAATTGCCTTTCGTTTTCTGTGGTTGTTGTCGTCTCCCAATCGCCAGACCGATGATCGAGAAGCTGGTTGCCTCACTGCTGCCTAGCACGAGAGATCAAGTGTACATGACCATGACTTGTGTGGGGCACAACACTGTGTCTGACTCCGAGGGCGATTACCCTGCTCTGTATCTTTATCCTGATTATATGAGAGACAACGAATGTTCTGGAGAAGTGGAGGAGTCGATGTGAGTCAGTGAAGTGCTAGTAACCAATCCTGGCTCACTGAGTGGTCAGCTACGGGCCACAATGGTGCTCCTGTCCGAAGTTCAACCTGATCGAATGGCAGAACGGTTTCCACCAGTGCAGGTGTGACCTTTTTCATATATTTTCACTTTCATCATGTATTGGTTTTGTAGTGTTGTTTCATAGGTTTCCTTTTCCATAGCGTTCATATATGAGCTTCCTTTATTGCATGTGTTCTCTGTATACATATATACCCATTTATCCATTTACATTAAGTTAAGAGTATTTACCCATTTACATTCTACTTAAGAGACATTTATCCAAAAATATTCATTCATCCTTGTATCTTCTTGGTCTTGCTCATATACGCATATATACTCATATACTCATAAACACATATATTTTCTGTTTTATTGATTTACATGTTTGATGTTAATCAAAAGGGGGGGGATAGTTAGTCAACCTGTTTGCTGTGTTTTAGTTTGTAGTTTGCAGTGTGTTTATCTTATAGTTTGCGACTTACTGGACCCAGATAACATCGTGTTGTCTAGAAAGGGTGTGAAAACACAGACGGACAAGAAAGCAAAAGCTGAGAGAATTCGAGGAAGTATATAAAAATCTGTTGCTATACTTGTTGCTGGCTCGGTACAGTACGTGATGTTCATGCCAGCATCTTCTGCATACACGTCCAGCAGTTTCTAAAACACGTGTTGAGCACATGCGCAAAGGATGTGTGAAGCAATTCACTGATCCTAAATCAGAAATTAAGGCAGAAGTGGCATCCTGACATCATGCTGAAGGGACAATAAAAGCCCATGTAACTTGTCTCGAGCAGTATCTCCTTCCCTAAGCACTGACTTGGTGTACTGGGTTCGGATTGCTCTATTTGCCTTGCAGATATAATAAACTTAGTTTGACTTTGGAACTCTCTCTGATCTTGAATCAGTGAAACATTTTGCCGTAACAGTATATTTCTTTGATAAGGGAATGTTTTCATTTCTGGTACCTTCTTTATTCCACCCACATTAATATTATTTATTCAGACATTTTGGTGAGAAGTGCTCAAAAGGGAAAATGGACAACATGAACATGAATTATACCCATTTTTTGCAAAATGAGGCACCTAAGAGGAATAAAGCTGCCACACTACCTCTATTCCTGGCATGAGGCAGTTATAATACATGCTAACCAAGCAGGCATTTGTATGGTCTGATCGAAAAGGGACAGGTGCTAAAGCCCCTTGCGGCCAACCTGCACATGTGCCTGTTGTTCTATAAATAGTTTTCCAATTTAATGAATGATGTTTCCTTTGTATCAGCAAATAATCAAACTTTTATGCAAACCTTTACTGTCCTATACATTTTAAGGCAACTTTGGCTTCTTTATTTGATATTTGCCTTTTTAAAAAAACTTTTGATTGTAACTCGTTTACTCACTCGCTCACCTAGCAGGCTGAAGATGCTCCACAAGAGGAAGCAATCAGCATTCAAATTAGTGCTTTGAATCAGTGACAGTGATTAGTGTCCTCACTGGAGTTGATTGTCAAAATAGAGAAAAATATACACTACCAGTATAAAATCTGTGGTGTGTAAAAACGTTTTGACTGGTGGTGTATGTATGCTCACATGCTCAGATATTTTGAACTTTTGACTGGTAAAGTATGGGCGGAAACCTGGCTACTGACATTGTCACCTATAGTGCAGGCCATAATTACTGAAGCAAGCAGTGACAGTAATATTGCCAAACTGTTATTATTACTGAAATATGTTTATTAAGCACTTAAGTAATGTGTATGAAGTACTTTGCCATTTTTGGTCTATAGTTCATGTGAGGGCTCAAACGAAAAGTCTGTGTGTTCATAGTGCCTGTGTGTTCACTCACACACACACACACACACACACACATACACGCTTGTAACGTCTGATAATACTTCTCTGGGCACTTTATCATCACTTGAGTTAAGCTGCAGCCAATGAACCGTCTGTTCATTTCCCTGTCCCATCTGATATGAAAGTCGTTTAGAGAACATACCCTACCATTAAAAAAGTGACAGCTCGCAAAGTATTATGAATTACATTTATTGGATCTCAATATCATCCAAAAGTACCCTAAGGGCTCTGTGCTTTAGAACACATTTTAAGGGCTGGGCCCTTGCCAATTAACAGCTTGCCTAACAGCAACACTATGCTCAGCCAAAGGAGGCTCAGTCTAAACTGGCCCTGCACTGCTGCAGAGCCCTGGGAGCAGACACTCTGCCCAGAAACTGAAAAATCACAGCATATCTGTGTCTGAATGACAGGGCCTAGCACTCACACACGCACACAAGAGAGGCTTCATACTAGTGGTTAGCAGTTGACCTTGGAGGAGACAGAGAGTACAGGAGAAGTTCAGCCTTCAGGGACCAGAGGGGTCCATCCAGCCTGTGTGGAATGTAGTCAAGCAGATGGCATTTCTTTGAAAGGCAATCTGACCAGAGCAGATCAATCTACAAGGATGCATCCAAAAAAGACATCAGAAGGCATTCGCTGATTTATGGGGAGCATTAGATGCTTTTGTTTTAAAAGCCTCATCAATTAGTAAATGCATAAAAAATAATGTACACCATCTACCGTTCAGCCCAACTGTAGACGATCAGTTGAGAAACGATTGTGTCTGAGGTTTTATCCTTTGGTTTTATACTGGAGCCATGAAGCTACAAATTACAACTGTGCAAATGGTATCCTAAAATAATCGAATGCATCACATACACGGAGTGTCTGACATTTACTGTGCATTACGTTGGCAAGGATTTAGTCAGTTTGGACTGTCTGTGAATACATACCTTTTATTAGTCTGATGGAAAACCAATTTTTGTCTATCATGGCAAATGCTGGCACCTAGTTTTCCGGATGAGCTTTCAGAGCAGGATACAGTCACTGACTAAGAAATGGTTATGATTTTTTTTTCTGTTCAGAGCTTTAAGGAAAGCAGCTGTATATTGCTGGCTGACATTCACTTTGCCATACGCCACTTTTTCTGAATTTACACATTACAAAAAAGAACAAGTTAGTTTGATGTAAATCTGGTGACAGACTGTAATCTTAAAAATTAATAGAAGTATGTCACTTAGCTAAAAAAAAAAGTAGTTGCAGCAAAAGATTTCATTACCTTCTAGGTGAAGGTATCATAGCTCCAGGTTTTGCCACAGCTGTGTTGCATATGGTTTTATTTAAGCTTCTCGAGGTTTTTTCAAGTTTGATTTGGGAGCTTAATCATAGTATAACAATTGCAAGAGAACTATAATTAGGAGGATATCATGTTACTAGTGATTGCAAGTCAAATCCAGACTGTCTGTGGCAACCAAGCCATGACATGCTGCTACAGTGTACTAATAAACACTGTCTTTGTGCTTAGTGAGAGTCTGTTTGGCTGTTTAACTATAAGTAGTAAGTGGTGTACTGTACTCACCTCTGAGTTTACCCAAGATTCCTCCTGAGGATCCTGACGGCTCCAGCTTCACCTCATGGCCATCTAAAATAAGGACGAGAGAGACAGACATCTCAGATCCAATATGCTTAAAAGACTATGGCTCTGTAAGCATGGGTACACATTTATGTAAATGTATGGGACTACTAAACAAGATCTAATATCTATTTTTGAGAAGGTGCGAGGACATTTACAGTATAAGGCTAAAGTAGACCACTCAGCCACCATGTCTGCCACTGCAGTCTTTAAATACTTTACACATCTTCTCACTTTCTGCATGAGGAAAAAAAAATCAAGAGGTTAAGCAGATGAGCTGATCAGAGTCCAGTACGTTCCTACCCTAAATGGCCCTTGGCTTGGACGTGCCGTTTTTCATGGAACTTTTGTTTGGCACTAAACCTTTACATTATGATATTTTGATCATTTGGAAGGTTCTTCAGGAAATAAGTGGTTCTTTCATGGCACAACATTAGTTAATCTTTTTTGTAACCTTTTATTCAAGAGTCTACCGACACAGACCGTGACCCAAAAACAACATTACTGTAAGACTTGAGAGTGTAATGATACCAGAAAGTAAGATCCATGGCTCACTGACTTTTTTGTAAAAACACAAGTACCAAATGGATTATTTTGGCACAAATAGGTTTCTATAAGGATGTACTTTATCCACTGAATTTCAAACGACTGTAAAAGAGGTGCTTGTTTTCTGTGACCGTGAATATCAGTGACAGTGAACATACTGAAGTCTGTTTAAATGATTGGGTACATCTGTGTACATCAGCGTGAGAAAGTGCTTTTATGTTTGTGTACCACTCTTTTAATTTGATGACAAGCACTATTTCTGGGCTAGTTACCTCCATACATCCTGCTCTTCTTCCATCGGATGAAGACGCCAATGGCAATGACCAGCACGAGGGGAAGAAGCAGGAGGAGAGTGGTGATTACTGCGGGAGACAGACCCTGAGCGCTGGACTTTATCTTTTCCTTCTCCTTCTCCTTCTCCTCTTCAGCCTTGACCTGTTGTGCTGAAACTGGCTCCTTCTCTGGAACCTCTGGGAGCTTCTGCACTGTGGCCTTGGGTGACTGCACCAGAGGCTTATGGATGGGCTTCAAATTGGCCTGGACGAACGTCTCTGTTTCTAAAAGGATGCAGATTAACATGCCATACATGTTTTAAATTTATTTCCTTAAATAAAAGGAAAAAGTTTATAGTTGCCTTTTCTGCACAACTTTTTGGTCTTTTGCAGCTAAAGTGGCTCATCCATCACTGAGGCTAAGCCAGTTAGTCTCAAACCATTAATTAAACCTTAAATCATGTACACTTTCCTCATAAAATATGAGGATTATATCTGCGAAACAGCAGCAATTAATAAAGAAAAAAAACATCAGAAGGCCAAAATTTGCCAGTCCTGCCTTTGTACTAAATGTCGGTCTATTACAGCAAATTACTGAGTAATAAGAGTCATTACTCCATTACAGGAAAGAGCTGCTTAAACAAGTAGAGACAATGTAACTGTTAGTCTGGGCTCGCGTTATAATTAGGCAAATACTCGCTTTCTGACAAGGTGAATGTTAAGTTCATTTAAGCCCTCAGACAGAGGGAAGGTGTCTGAAGTTTGTGTGAGAAACGGTCTTAAAGCCCTCGCCATTTTCCTATAGCCTCTACAAGCAGAGCTTGACCATCTGAAATGTTGACACACCACGTTTTATTTGTTCCTCCAACCATGACCCAAAAAAAAAAGAAGAAAAAAAAACTAGAAAGCGGAAGGAAAAGAGTACAGCACTGATAAATGGTGTGTCACAGCCAGTCATGTAGCACAACAGTGAAAACAAGTCAGAACTGTGTACCTTCAATTTCCTGCACCTCAATTCCTCCTTTTTTAACTGAACGGTGTTCTGCTCCTGAAAGGACAAATGAAGAAATTTGGTGCTTCTGAGAAAAGACAAAAAAAGCCTGCAAGGACACTTAATAGATGGTCATGAAGATACCATATCTTAAATGAGGATTTTACGTAAGGTTTGAAGGCCTGAAAACTTACTGTTTGAAGCAGTTTTTCACTTTGAATAGTTTTGGGGAAAAAAAAACCCATAATAATGTTGGCTATGAGTCATCTCAAGGCTGCATTCAGCATCTTATGAATACACCGTCATGTCCACAGCACATCACAGAGAAGAAAGGGACAGATGACTGTGGCTGTGAAAAACACCCCCACTCTGCCTTGACTCCAGATCATATGAAGGACGGCGATACTGAATAAGGCACATGGCCAGTCCTCACGCAACCAGAGCAGCCTCTAACATATGTGTGCATCAATCTAAATAACACACCAGACTGAGTCACATCACTGTGTTCACTAATAGAAAATAACAGAAATATACACAGTACTGTGCAGAAGGTCTTGAGTCACTGAGAAAATAAAATGTGAAGCTACTAAGTGAAGCTACTAAGATTACGCCTAGGCCTAGACATTAAAGTTATTGATTAGGATTACGCATCAACACTGCAATTTAGTGTAATACAATAAAAAATAAGAACAAACACAAATAAATAATACACTGTGATTTGATGTGTGTTTGTTTGCTTAACCATTTACCAAGCTTTCCTTGGAGAGTGTCTGTATTTTTACAGCTATCATCCAACAGCTACTCACTCTAATCAATCATTTATGAATTAAATCAGGTGCTGATGATGTAACCAAAGCAATACAGGCAGTGTCTGGAGTGCACCGAGAAGTCAGGACCATGCAATCCTATGATCAAGATATAACAAGATACAAAAAAACACTCTTGCTGCATTGTACTGTATAATGCTTATTTGTGTTCACTCTTATGTTAAATATTGCTGTAATTCTACTGGCTGGTCTCCTTCACAAGCTCCTGCACAGGCGTCAGTTGGTCCAGAAGATCAGAACCTCTATAAATATCGAGTTGTAAAGATTTTGTTTTTAACATTCAAGACTCTTCATATGCTGGCACTCCTGTCCCTTTCTGACCTCTTACACATTTACACACCCTCCCGGACTCTCAGATCTTCCTCTTCCAGGCTACTCGCTACGCCCTCTGCTCGTGTGTCCACCATGGGGTTTAGATCCTTTAGCTATGCCGCCCCGTCTCTGGAATTCCCTCCCTCAAGAAATCCGCAGCTTTGATTCTATTTGAAATCCACTCTCAAGTCTCACCTCTTCAAATTTGCCTACTCTCTCTGATCTAGTACCTAGACCGCATCCGTTTTCAGTTTTGCACTCTTGGGATTTTTTTATATACATATATGTGTGTGTATGTGTATGTGTGTTTATTATCCATTTTATTTTCTTCTTTTGTGCAATCAGTTTTATGCTGTGGTTTACTTGTCCTTTAAAAAAAAATTAACAAAAATCATGCATTACCAAGATAATAGTTTTAAACTGGTTTCATTGCTGTTTAAGGCTGTTGTACAGTGCTGTATGTGTCGAGAGCTTCAGAATTTCAGATGTAATTTAGGATTAGGGTTAGGGATGTAAATGAACACAATAAATAGTAATTGGTCCCAAAGAACATTTGACGTTACTCAAGCTTTCTTTAATTATCACATACAGGTGCAGGTTTTTGAGCACTTGTGCATGAGCGAGAAGTATAACCTCATTGACGTATTAAAATATAACTGATTGACACTGACTGACTGGCTTGATTAATATAATCATTTTAAAAAGTCAGTCATCTTTTATATTGTGTGAACATTTCTTGATAAACAGTGTAATAAAAATGCAGAATTCCTTAGAATACAATGTTATTAAATGAACATACATTAAACTTCAGATACAAGGTTATGTTATGACAGTTAAGGAAAGTACATGACTTACTTTCTACTTTACTTACTTTCAGATGGCACAAATTTTACAACAGAGTCTGATGCGGCATCTCCAACGAAGACACTTCCGTCCTTAGTAGCGACAATGTCGTGAGGCATTTTGAATTTCTAAACAAAAGAAAACACACAGAAGATATTTCATGCAAGACTGCAGCATCTGTATTACACTGTAATTCCTGTACAAGAAAATCAGTAATAAAATATGCAAAAAGTTCCATTTACCAGTCACTAAAGGTTAATGAAAAGTGCTTTAGAAGAAAACAGTTCAAATGCTTTAAGTAATAAAAACACAACATTTACAATATCAACAGCAACATCAAGCACAAATAAACAACCAGAAGTGAGTTCTAATTTAAGTAACAGCAAACCCAATGCAAGCTCAGTGTACCGGCTTGCATGTACTGTGGGGTGTTTAGTCTGACAGCATGTTATACACTGCAAAAAGTGTTTCTATAGTAAATACTGCTCAAATAACATTCAATTAAGTCTGGTTCGGATTTGGAAGAAGTTGTATGCAAGGAACCTAGTTTCTCTTCTTGTAGTCCTAACACAACATTGCATCAGTCTTCTTGGATTTTTTTATATTCTGTGCACCACACACTAAATTCACTCAGCTGAAATAGCAAGCAAACCAAAGAAACAAAAGTGGGTTTGTCATTTTCCCCAGAATTCTTGTTTTTGGATAATTGGCTCTTATTTTTCATCAGTTCTGTTTAAAGTTCAAAGCTCTTTTAATTTAACACGTTATTATCATGCTTAATGTCAGATGTAGATGTTTTTTCTTCCTGTTTTGTGTTCATGCCTGGACTGCTGTGGGTAAAATAAGAACGTTAAAATCATCAGAAACTGAGTTATTGTGAAATAATAAGTGCTGATTAATGTAATGTATTACAAACCAATAACAATCTAGGCCTTGGTTTAAAGTTAAACCAATTAAAAAAGATTCATGCAAACTTTTGCCTTCATTTTCTAAATGCAGACGGAAGTTTATGGTGTATATTCTTTGAGTTAAAGTGACAGACATACTTTCAAACGTTTTGTCCCTGTTCACAAAGGCTTTTAGTGAACACACTCAAAAGCTTAAATGTTATGTTTGACTGGCCAATACTCAGCAGCAATTTACAAAAACACAACAGTTTCAATGAGCAATTTCAACAATATAAGAATATCTGCTCAAAGAGGCTGGCAGTGGACACTTAATCAGATATGATGATATCAGTCTGCTGCGACTGGGAGGTGACTCAGTCCTGATGAAAACAAAAATGTCCAGAGACAGTCTGCTGGCAGCTCGGTTCAATTCCTCTAAGTGGTATCAAAGGGAGAAGGTACACAATGAATTCACCTCAGACAGGATAATCAATCAAAAAAAGAAAGGCTTTCAGACTAATCAATACATGTTTATGGGAAAAGCTGTACATAGTCATTTCAGAGAATATGTACATGTCTATCTGCACATATATTAAAGGCTATCAAATTCTGTATGTAGCCTTGTTTACTATGTGGATGTGTGTGGATTTGCCCCATCAATATCAGCCATTCCTGATACATAATGAAAGGCAAACTTTGACAAATTGAACTTTCAGTGTTAATACAGTGCTTTGGAAAGATGTCATACTCTCCACTATAACAAACAATAGAGCCAAGCATAAGGCAAACTTTGTTTTTCCCTCATGTCATACTATAGTTTGGTAAAATACTGCAGAGACATTGAATGGCCATCACACAGTGCACCAATAAGATCCCATAAGGAAAACACAAATAGGACAGAATTGCTGTGATACACCTCTCCGCCTTTTAAAACCACACTGCTCAATCGATAACAGCTGTGCAGCCCTACATCCCACGGTGTATTTCACAGCAGCTAAAATATCACAAACCAAGTCATGCAGGCCATCAGAGCCTATGCCACAACCATGTAATCACTGGTAATGCTGTTCCAGCCCAGTAAAGCTGCTTTTTTGTAGGGCTTATCATACTGGAGCACAAGAACAGAACTAGGTTATACCTTCACAGTATATTCATGTCCAATCCAATCAATACCCATCAGCAGGCCTGGATGTTTTATGGTTTCAAAAGGTGGGTGGAAAGTGTGAGCGCAAAAATATTAGACACAATAGAATGCCAAAGAAAATCTGTTTGTATATCTATATTTAGATGTATTTAATACATTTAGTTAGATTTTCTGAGCTTTGAAACAATGAATCAGTAGCTACACATTTAAGAAGTACCACCAATTCATTTTCATAAAAGCTTATCATGATAAATATTATAAGATATTGATGATTTACTGCGATACCATATAGTGCATGTGTGTGTAAGCACCTGTGTGTCCGGTTCAAATGTATCCAGGATCTCCTTGGTTGAATAATTCAGCACAAAGCCTCGGATGGGGGCGGACTGTCCATATGGAGATTCTCCGTTCACTACATAGATTAGCCCACCTGAAACAGCGCATTAGCATGAGAAACACGTAGGCCCAGGAACAGTTTCACATAAATATTGATACGGCCCCTGCATTAATCATCAAAGGAGCTGTCAAAGGGACTGCTCGATTTAACCAACGATTCATATTAAACAAGAAGGCAAGTGAATTGGAACTGACGCTGCAGCAAGCAGTGACAGGCATATAAGACAGACAGTTTAAGGCTTAAAACTAAGTGTAGAATATCAGCATGGATTCAGCATATTCCATTTCTGGTAAAACTGCTTAACCCTCAAGAGCTAGAGTATGCTAGAGTAGCTACACATCATTTTCTCTGACCTTGTTGTTACTTGTTGCTGAGTGACATGTCAAAGTACTAAACTAAAACAAGTATTTAAGTATGATACTAGCTTTTTATCATTAGAATGTGAGAAAAAAATGCAGTTACAAATTTTTAAGAAAAAGAAAAAACATCTTTTGCATTTTTAACCTGATTTATTTTTATCACTAATAATTACTCAGCAGTGACTATTTATGCAAATATGCATTTAAAGTGTATTACATTTAAAGTATAGAAATGGCCATAATAACTGCATGTGTCTAAAGTTTTAATACATAATTAATTTGATTTAGACAAAAACAGGCTTGGTTTATAATATAAGACCAGGTAGCTGTTACTGTAAAAGTCATACTGTCTTATTTATTAAAGAACTTCAAACAGCCTCCCTACACCAGGGTCTTGTATTGATCTGGATGGTTTTCATGCTCACCATGTACAGGTGTGTATGAGATGGCAAACACCTCTCCTCCAAACTCATCTTTCTTGATCTCCTTCACAAACTTGCCGGTGTCAGCCATGAAGCTCTGGATGCGGCCGTTCTCCCGGTCGGCCACTAGCAATTCACGCTTGTCTGGCACAAAGGCCAGGCTGTGGGGGATCTGGAAGGGTACACGGCGCCGCTGGTCCAGCGACCCTGGAGACACACACAAGAGCAACAAAAAGGACAGTTATATTTGAGAGATAGACTGTACACAAAATGTTGTCATGGTGATCATGAAATACATCATTTTTAATAGAAAATATTACTGCAAACAATCTTTTTAATTGTAATCTATATTAAGGAGACATTTTTATTTTTTATTCTAATAATTTATTCCAATCAGTAAAAATAACTGGATTTTTTCTTTTTTTTCAACGAAATGTGTTTATTTTTGCATGAAGTGTTACGTGTGACTTTCCCGTGAACCTAGTGACACCTAAATATCGTATTTGGAGGACAGTGACTTAGGAACGCTATAAAGTTGCACTGTATCATGTCATATCACCTGAACACATTGTGTTGCAGGCTACAGTTCCCTTTCTGAGTAATGTAAACAGAAACTACAGTGTCCAAGGGTGTGTACCTGCTCCCCAGTCAGAGAGATATTTGCCCTCCGGCGAGAATTTGAGGATCCTGGAGTTGCAGTAGCCGTCAGAGACGTAGAAGTTGCCAGTTTCAGGGTCTACAGCTACATCAGTGGGCTGGCAGAAATGGCTCCTGTCGCTGCCGGGTTTAAAAGCCTCTCCCAGGACCAGCAGCGGTTTCTCTTTTCCATCATTGCTCAGTTTAAACACCTACGCCAGCGGAAAAGTACAACAGATGGCCACAGTCACTCTCTATGGCAAAGTTGCTCTATATATAAAGACACTAATATGAGTCACTTTTTTCATACAAGCTCAGTTAATTTCAGGCTTAGCACATTTCGTGTAAAAGACAATGAGGTTTAACAATCAGGCTGAGAAGAAGAAAACCGTAGCTGATGTTAGTCTCCCTTACCTGATGAAGAGCTACATCGGTCACCCAATAATTATTGTCCTTATCTGTGGTGATACCATGTGGCAAATAAAACCTGTTCAATATTTAAAAAATCATTAATATAGCATTCAGCGCAAGCAAAAATGCCAAGCAAACACAGCATAACAATTCGGCTTATTTTAGAGCCAAGCACTTGGACTTACATGTTTCTCCCTGAGGCCTTGAGCACATTCCCTTTGACTGGATCCACCAACAAGATGGTGGATTGCTGAATGGGTCCAAGGGACCTCTGCTGGTATATCGCATTGTTGTCAAAAGAGCTGCCAGAGAAAAGCAGTGCATTAATTCCACACACCTTAAAATCCATGTCTTATTATATGAATTTGACAAAATGGGTAGATAGTAGGGATGAGACATGATTTTCGAATAGTCAAATATTCGATATATGTTCGAATATCAAATAGTTATTTCGAATACCGTTTTAGCCATATCTCACTTAAGGGACTCAGAAAAAACACGGAACAGAAATGAAGACGTTTCCCAAAC
>JBBPCY010000035.1:4255846-4284215 GCA_037974405.1 Brachyalestes nurse
AAGTAAAAAGGGCTCTGTTCAGAAGGCTAAAAGCGCTCTGTTATTGGCGCCGATGTACATCATATTTATGTTAAACGTGTCGTGTGATTAAACAGTTTGTGGAAAAATACCTGTTTCACACAGTCTGTCATCGTGTGTTTGTGCGTGCGTGCGGGCAGGGGAGGGGATCGATTTCCGAATAATATTCGAATAGTTCTCATGGATTTTCGAATAGTGTTTTTGCCAAAAAGTCACATCCCTAGTAGATAGTAGACATTAGAAAATCCTTTAAAACAGAAAGAATTACAAACAATAAACATATCTCCTCTATCATCTATTGACATAAAATACATTCTATAAGGTATTTTTCAATAGGGGCTGTTGGAAAAATAATATATATCAAATAACATATTTCAACCTAAACACCACCTGCCACAGCAGCCTGCAGTTCACAGACAATCATTCTGATGCATCTCTCAGTGCTTTGAAAATAACTGCCTGAAGACTTTAAAGGCACATAATAGAAGCCAATGGGTAGGTGCTGAAGCAGTTTCCCCAATGGATTCTACTACAGTGTGTGTTTAAGTCAATGGGTTTTTTGTTCAGGAAAAGTGATATTCTACAGGCTGCATATGGGACATATGCTGTGTATGTGGCAGACAGAGATTAACTCCAGTAAAATGCTGGAGTTACCATGAGGCCCATAAAAGGAAGTCTTTGATTGATGGGAGTAAAAAGTAGGGTAAAACAGTTGAGAGGGCCTACTGGAACACTAAGAACCACCTCATCCGTATCCCCATACGTATCTAGCACGCACTTGATCCATCACACTCATTAACTGCGGCCTCCCTGCGGACCTCCCACCATAACCAGTTACGCATAACAAATATCCCCGCCAACTGACGCAGCCAGGAACGGCCACTAAATCACTTCTTTATCTAATCGTTTTGCATAGAGAACTAAACTAAAGCTCCATTCTGTAATTCTGCTGGGAATCCTCCATCCCTGTTCTTTCCTTATGATGAATTTCTGCCCAACACGGCAAAAAGATCTAGAGTGGTTAGGGGCAGACGATAAATGGATTTAAGAGGGTTGCCTCTCATCACCTAGAGACCCAAATCATTAATTCTACTCTCTCAATTTCTCTCACTTTTTCCCCCACCCTCCTTCTCTTTCTAATATCCTCCGCTTACAGGCTTCAGCAGAAGCAGCTCAGGGCTCATCCAGGAGCACAAAAGCAGGGGCAGCTTCACCTCTGGGTGCCTGACATCAAAACTGCCCATTACGCAGAGGCTCTGCAGTACAGTATTAATGCTGCGGCCCTGTGGAAAAGATCCAGGGCAGACGAGTGGAGCAGAGAGCAGGCTGGGGTAATTAATCGTCTCTCCAAATTCACTCCAGCAGCTGTGGTCAACATTCCTCCCCCTCCTGGGAAAGGGTGGACGAGGACTGGATGAGAGAGTACAGCTATGAGGCTTAATTGAAAGGCCTTTTTTTTTAAAGAATATGACACACTATTCGTAACATTATAGTTAAAGCCTAAAAACATCATGTTTTCTAAGCACATTATGTTTAAATTAAGACCAGATATTCAATATATTCAGTCAATAAATTCAGCTGATACTAAAGTTCCATATATTTATGTTTTTTTTGTTAATAGATCAATAATGTAGAGACTACTAAACAATCACTAGATGTAAAAATGTCAAATGTAAACATAACCTTCAACATTAGGATAATGTTTTATAGCTCGAGGTGCAATACGACTTTTTGAAATGAAACCTTGAGCATCAGCTGATATTCACACAGATCCAACCTTAAAACTACTAAGCTTTTAAAAGAGTTATTCATAACTGAGGGTTGATTATGACAAAAAACATAATTCCAATTATTTGGGTCAGTATTGAGGGTATTCAACACGAATAGGCCTCGTTCACATGGACGTTTGAACGCGATCTGAACGCCATAGGCCATACTCCAGCCTGCAGCCCAATGTGTAGTTTCGTGTATTCACCTGTGGGGGCAGTAATTATTCTCTCCAGTTTGTTTACGTGTTGGGATTTGTAGTTTTACATTTTCCTTCCAAACTTGATTTGTAGCGGTTCCCAGAACAATTGAATCATGGGACATATTTAGTCCAGAACGTCAATCAAACGCCACGTAAACGCAGTGCCGGCGTTTTCTTCGCCTTCGTCAGGATTTCGGCAGAAATTGACGCCAAGAAAATGTGGCATGCAGCGTTTTTTTGACGCCACCCAAATGCCTTAATTGCTTTGGAGACATGGATTTATTGAACTTAAAACTAAAGACTCTTTCAGAATGAGCAGTGAACATTTAGATACCTGTTTGACAGTTAGAGAGTATTTACATTAATTACTTTTCAGTTGAATTATGTTTAAAAATTCAAGTTAATTTACTGGGGGGTTTTTAACAGTGTTCTTTGAGTTTGTTTGTTTTCCCTGCTGTTACCCCGGACTGCTGCAGAAAAGTTTTTGAGAAGCACCGCAATAGCAATAGTTTAATATTTCCACTTTTCCACAGTCACAACAAGCTCCAAGCACATGAGGCACACTGGTCTCAATGAACTCATTACATTAAGAATAAATGTGTAATTATCTGTGCAGCCATCTCAGAAGACTTATTTTTGATCATCATTAAAAGTTACAGCTTCCTATGCTCCTCGGTTTGCTCACTTCTTTATCTGAACATGGCACCCAGAGCGACTTGTGATTGTAATAATAGGACACAGACATTGCAAACCTGCAGGAATGACAAAGCAGAGTATCGGAGGTATAGGTCGATTGTTTTTGTCATTGTGTCAAAAGGCTTCGCTGTCTAGATGGAAGCCTCATGCAGTTCGTATTGAATCCACTAGTAGGTGACCAATGGTGTAAAGTGGCTGTGCTAAACACCAACGGCCGTGTCACAGCTATAGTGTACCCAAGCTCCACCCAGGACCTAAACAAGAGCACCAATGTGAAGGAAAATGCGCCAGAATAATCATTTTATCTTCATTATCTTGTTTTCTTTATCGTTGGAAGCCAAAGTCATAACTGAAAATAACATTTGATTTATCAAGCAGCCGTGATTGAAACATTTCGCTTAAGATGAGCATCTAAAATTAGACTGTCAAACTACTCAAACTCATCACTACCCACAGGAAGATATGCACAGCTACATAACATCACAGAGTGTAAGTGTGTGCTATTTTAGGCTAGATTTGTTTTAAAATGTGATTAGAATCCCCCCATACAGATATCTAATCTAGCATGTTCTGTTCATATCAGCTAGATTTTGATACCCACCGAATTTTCCAATTATCAACAAAAGACAAAGAATAATGGCAAGCTCCACCCCAGGCATTATAATATTTACATAAAAGACGGGTTTCTTCTGGTATTATTTTAGGAATTTTGCGATTAAGAACAAGCAATTAAATTGTAGCAGCCTTGTGTGTAAGACACTTGCCTCTCAACTCGATGACCACAAAGTTGCAGGTTCAAACCTCAACTTTCTACCACTATGCCCTTAAACAAGACACTTAACCCTCAGTTGCTTCAGGGGGACTGTCCCTGTAGCTAATGATTTTAAGTCGCTCTGGATAAGAGCGCCAGCCAAATGCCCCTTTATTCACAGCTGACAACTTGACTTAACCTAATGGCAGTGGGGGGGGAGTCTTGTTCACTTACATGGTCTCTAAATAAATAAATAAAGTGCACTATGATTAGTTCATCATTCAATAAATGTCTAAAAAATCTAAAATCTAACTTAAGTTCAGACAACTAGGATAAAAATCTGTTATTATTAGTTCGGTCAGCATGATAACAGTTTGTTCACTATAGAACATGTTTGCACCAACTCAAGATAATAATGACTCCAATCTGAAGAAGTATAGTCACGCCAGAAGTATAGTTACGCAACTTCATTGTATATGGATCTGTAGCCTGCATGACTAAACTAATGTTAAAGACTCAAACAGTGCCGTGCATTGTAGTACAAGTTCGACTGCAACTAACAAGTGCTCTGTTGAAACAATGATAAAAGCTCTTGTCTGAGACAGCAAAGTTGAGTGACTCAATTTCAAAAAGCAGGCATGATTTTTGAACATATTGCGCAGTGGCAAATAATGGCCAACAGTCATTTTAAAAGCCTTGCTGTTTTTTGGCTTGTATTGTTGGGTTTAATGGTGGACGGGGTTACTCAAGTTGTCATGATGCAATCATACAGTGGTTGGGTGTGCTAATAACATAATAATGGCTTGAACGCGCAGCATCGTTAATACAGTCTACAGTATGGATACAAACATGCCGTGGTTACATAAGGACCTGCTTTGTTATCCTCAAGTATCATCCCAGCCCACTCAATCAAGATATTGATCACTTCACAAGAAAACGCAAGTGTTCTTTTCAATCCCCTCGGAGAAAGAAAGATATGAAGAAGAGCTCGACGTAGACACGCCCAGCCAAATAATGAGAAGATTATGACTGACTATCAGCCTCCATTCATCACTCGCTCCAAATGCAGTTCTGTTTATCATAATACCAAGGCATCCCGCTGGAGCTTTGTGGATTAGCAGGCCAGACATGACTAGCACTGGCTTTAGCCTAATGACACCTCAGTCACGGCCGCAGGCCTTGAGCAACTCTAATGACTTCAGAACCAAAACAGCAACTCTGCCTCTCCCCTGGCCTGTGCAAGCCGCCTTCCAGCAAACACACTCACAAAGACGCAGCAGGCTGTAATGAATTTGCCCCGATGAGGCTAGCAAGGCAGGCAATGACGCTCTTTCTAATTTAATTTGAAAATGCTTGCCTCTGAGAATTTAGAAAAGATACTTTCCTGCTGGAGGTTTAAAAATCATAAATATTTGAGGGTTTATGGAGTCATCTGCTACTGGATCATAAATATAAAACATGAAGAGAAGAAAATTGATCGACCTGATTCAGAGACAAAGCTCTTCCCATTAACCTTCATTTGGAGCCGTGGGATAAAACCAAACCAGATGCTGTTTTCTTTCGTTTAAATATTTCATTAAAAGTTTCCTTGCTTACATATTATTTCATATTTAAATTTAGCAGAATTATTTGGAGATTTTAAAAGGTGAAAAATAGGTGAATGAAAAAACACAGCAATATCATTTAGGATGAAGAGATTGTGTTTTTTTTACAGTCAGCACAAGTTAGAGACTGGCAATGTCTAATAATTCTGTAATGCAATTTGTAATGAATGTGACAGGCTGATCTGTATTCATGTTATTTCCCCAGATTACTACAGATGGACTGAATGGTCATAGTCCGAAAGCTGACATCAGCGTCACACCACAGGACACATTCAATACTAACACAATGCTAACTATTAGCAAGTTCTGTTATTACATTAGCATGAGGTGGACTGGAACAGTACTTCTAACACTGAGAGTGTTCCGAGTTACATGTTGTTCACACTGCAGTAAAAATGAGGGGAAATGCAAATTCATACCAGATTAAAATGATGCAGAAGCTCTTACAGAACCTCACCAGGCAAAACTAATCAAGCTTGAATAGTACTTAAGTGTTGCTAGCAGCTCAGTACATACTTGACTCCCCATCTGTGGTCTCCTCTGTGGAAGATGACCAGGTTATCATCAGAGTCCAGAGCCAGGCCAGACACCTGGCCCAGCTGCAGCTCAACCTCCGGCCAGTCATCCAGCTCCTCCAGATGGGCTCCTAAACACACGCACATGCACACACACATACACGCGCACACACAAAAACAAATGAGCCAACGACCTTTGGGTAAACACCGTCACAGGTTCTGCCACAGGACAAAAGATAGAGAGGATGGTAAAAAAATATGGCAGCTTGATCACTCACAATGGCGTAACATAACAGAAGAGAAAACCTGCTGACTGCCTGACTCAAACACAAAGCTGTGTTTTTTGGTCTCAAGCTTCATTTAACATTGTAATGCTATCCGGCAATCAAACTTGGGCCTGATACACCATGTCTGAAATCAAAGCGATTCCTGTGTGTCATTTTTTTTGCCGTTTGCCGGACGGAAGCATTCACTAGACAGCTGTGTGTGAGCTGCTGGCAGGCAGTCATCAGGCCCGGCACATGCCTGAGAGAGCACTGGAGAAGTGTGAGGCATCAAATTCAAATGAACGCAGAAAAGCGCAGCTAATGGTGGTGTGTATGTAAACACCTTTATGAGGCCTCCGCACAGTCACACTCGGGTCTATTGGGGGATTAGCTACTAATGTGGATTTTTTCCGCTCCTGTACACAGCTGAGTGCTAGGGGCTTAGAGCTTTCACTTTACAATGGCAAAATGTGACAGTTTAAGTAGCGAAGGTCAAGTCTTCATCTTGCGACTGAAGAAAGCAGTTCAAAACTGTAACTAGATCAAATGTGACCTGTTTGAAGAGAGCTTCAGAGGAGGAGTCCAGTAGGGAGCAGTAACACCTTATAAAAATTCTGTAGCCAAGGCTTGCACGGTTAGTAGCAAGATGTGTGCAGCTGTGTGCGTTTGTATGTGTGCATATATACACAACAACAGACACACACACAGACCTTGCTACTAGTTTTTAGTCTTCTCAAATAGGCTTTTATTGTATGTATTATATATATATATATATTATATAAACACAACAAAACTGTACATAAAGAGACTAAAACATAGTATCAGAGCAAGGTGAGGGGTTTCACTTTATATTTAATATTAGACTGAGACAAATGAAAAGTCTTCATTTTATAGAGACGTAAAATGCAGCATCTCTTCTTCTGGCCATATTGCTAGCGCAGGCAATACAGCCATATATTACAAAAAATGATTAAATAAACACCGTCTCACACCCCAGCGATTCTACCTCTGCAGTATGCGATAGGACTTCAAATGAGATATAGCCTCCATCCCTTCGATGAAATACTTTCAGTTCAAGAGGCAAGAAATATTTAGTGCTTGCGCTTCCCTGCACTGTAGGGAAATGCCTGTGGAGTACTATGAATCACATGCATTAGTAATGGAGCGTGAAATCACAGTGAGCAACAAACAATAACCATGCCTATTCCAAGCCCCAGCGTCATGATTAATGAACATGATCACCACCACACACGCTGGACAAAATAAGGATACTCATCAGGATGGCACTGCCTGGCTAGACGAGTTCTCTCGTCTTGGCAGCAAATGTAATAATTAACAACGGTTAACGAGCGAACCAAGTGCTGACTGACTTCTCTCCATGCTAACAGCAGCACTCAGGCTGTGCTGAAGGCATTATTCATCGCAGTCATCTGAAATGTCTGCCAAAAAAAAGAGTGGTTTGAGGGCGGTGAGAAAATCCAGGGCTTTTATGGAAGAAGATGCATAAAATATCTATGGTTTGGTGCATTTTAAAGGTCCTAGCTAAAGGATTTTTTCAGCCTGTGTATGGCTCTCTTGTGGGTCAATAATCGAGCAAAACCACATGTCCACACTAAGCCAGTATGGAACAGACGGCTGTCTAAACAAAAGCAGTCTCTCTCTCTCTCTCTCTCTCTCTTTTTATGTATTCTTGCCAGCTACTCCCAATATTGTGCTGGAGTCAGGGCCATTGGTGCAATCGCCTCACACAAACACTACAGAACCACGTTTCATGAATTATTCCTGGCAAGACGTGAACAGGAACAACAATTACCGACACTAGAATAGAAGCAAACACAGTGGGCCTTTTCGAACCGCCTCATAGAGGCAAAACACATGAAATTTCATTCATTTGCCCCCCTTCTGGATTTGTAATTAGATCCCAGAGGCTAATCAATAGCACCATGACAGCAATCCGATAGTTGTGTATTGATGTTGCATGAAATTTAGCGTGTCTTGGGGGCCCCTCACTCTGCCGAGTCATGAACCATACCAGCAGGCAATTAATACAAAACAAAAGAGGCAATTCAGCTGCTACTGAATGCCAGACACTGATGTAAAAGCTGCAAAACCACTGTGTTTGGATGCAATTAAGACAACATCTACTGCAGCAAAGAAACAAGCAACAGACATGGAAAACAAAAATGTACATTTTCAGACCTAAAAAAAGGTTTGATAAAAAAAGCACTTGTCCAAAACAAACAAGAAAAATGAAAATAAAAATGTTTTAATTCTGAATATTCTGATATTTTAACTCCATGTGAAAACTCCAGCTTGCCTTTACACCGGTGTGAATTTAATGATACCAACAGAAGCGTCACAGAATTGGAATAATATGTGATTACATTAAAGTCTGATTGTCTTTCATTCTTCTGAAAAGTTTTCATTTTGTAGATTTTGTTCCAGCTTAGCGCTTCCTTTTGTCCAACATGAGTCCGACACATGTAAGGCAGCGGTGGACTATCTCATAAAAAAATAACACCGGTGCTTTTGCTGCTGTTGTTGTTGTTTTGCTCTCCGTGTTAGCCTTTTCTCTTCTTTTCCCCACTGTAAAAAAAAAAAAAAAAAAAAGAAAGAAAGAAAAAGACTGTGACAAAGCCAATAAAGCCTATGGAAATGGCCCAGATTTTTCATATCACTCTCACCAACTCAGCATCTTCCCACTGAGGTCAATATCTGTAACATGATGAGAGCAGTGCATGTAGAAAACCTTCTAAACAAAAATCTTTTCTTCCACTCCGCCAGCTCTTCTATCCTCCAGGAATAAAGCTAAGTAAACCTACACCGTGAGCTCACTGGCCTCAAAATCAAAAGATTAATGATCGGAATGAGATGGGCAGGCATGGGCTTGAAAGGAAAGCATTCACATGGACAACACTATGTCTTTGGGTCAAACCAGGGCAAAGAAAGATTTTGTTCTTTTTGCGAATCGGCGCCAAGACCCACCTTGTTTTTTGGCCTTTGCCACCCCTGTGCTCGGCTGTCTGGCGGGTAAAGTCTTGGTCCCCGGAGGCCTGACAGTGGACTCTAACTGGTGAAACTTGTGCACTCTGTCCCTCACCAGAACTGCATCCTCCCTCTGTTTGTAGCCTAGTCTGGGCCCGGGCCAACCCAGGTCTTTCTTTTGCATTATGCTATCAATTTCAGCCACCAGATCCGCCTGGGCCTTGGCTGCCTCTGCAGGGTTATACTTATGCACATGGACAACATCCTCCCTCTCCCCTAGGAGTTTGGAGAGAAGGGAATAGAAGTCACCTGCACAGGAAAAAAATAGAAGAGGGAAAAAAGCAGGAAAGACCAAAGGGGAGAAAGAGAACAGAAGAAGAAGAAGAAAGAGAAGGAGGAGGAGGAGGAAGAGAAGAAGAATGGGCCGTGTGAATAGAGCTGTAAGGGAAGTGCGGGAGAGTCACTGAATTGGAAGCAGCCTGCCTGATAGAAGATAAGTTTTACAGCACAGTAGACAGAAGAAAGGCGAGACGGAGAAAAAGCAGGAACTTATCTCTGCAGGTGTGAGAGTGCTTTAGCGCTGGTTAAAGACAAGCTGTGCAGTAACACATGAACATTTCTGTTTTATACATACCGAATGGACCCCCTAGTCGGTTTCTAAGTGAGCCACACCACTGGGATCATTATGCATCATTCCTAACCTTTACAATACGCAAGATACAGCCTCTAGTTACTACCTGAGGCGTGAAAATAGCCACAAATGAACAGTGATGCATCGTCCTGAGGGTGTTTTTTTTTTAACTGCATTGATTTTGTAATGTTATAATCAATTATAACCATGCAAATAATATGCCTCATAATGTATGCACCCCGTGATATAATAAAATAAATGAATTAATGACGAAACAGATATATATTCTTAAAACAAAAATATTTGGTTTATATTTTTTACTGTCAATATTAAACAAATCACTCGGACAGTCCCATCTGTTCACTCCCAACTGAATCATTTCATAAAGAATCATGACTGAATCATCGTCAGGTCACAAATTCATATTTCCAATTATCAATAATAATTAACGACACCTGTCTGAATCTGAAACCTTCCTATAGGAGATTATAGATCTACACAAGTATCCTGCAGAAGAAAATAAGTCTACTTTGTATTCAAGCAGGGAATGACAGGTCATTTGGCCTGAAAAGGTCAGCTCCTCATTAGAAAGCACTGCCTCTAGTTCAAACATGTTTCATCAAAGCCCTGTGAAAGCTCCATGACTACTGCACCTCCTCCACCGCATTTAAAGAGGGCTTCACGCCACCCATCAGATTGGACAAATCAGCTTCCGCACTAATACTGTTTAACACCGGACAAATCCGATGGAAGGACGCAAAAATGGAAAACTAGAAGAAAACATTCAGTCAGATTTCATTCATACATCTCAATTTCCATTCAGCACGAAAGTACATTAGAGCAACACCTCATTGTTTTTCGCTGATAAAACACCTCTGCTTTCTCACAGGCTCTTCTGCACACATGGCGACCCAAAGCCCACCCCCCTAAGTGAAATACGAGTGAAGGACGCTTCTTATTTATTGAGGCCATCCATCAGTTGGCCAGCAAACACGCAGAGACAAACCGAAGGGTTCTGACTGACACTTCCCGGATTTGTGTCCTAATAACGGCAAAGGCAAATATAGAAGGTGATTTATCAAGGTGTCCGGCCGTGAGCCGGGGAGGCCTGCGATAATGAGTGTTTCAGCTCCAGCCGGCTGCCGTGGAGACTCATACTCGGCCGTGCCCTCATCCCCATCCACCACTAACTACTACAAAGGACCAGGCTTTCACTCAGAGACTGAGACTGTACTGGAGTAAAACTCAAGCCTGGAGATACAAAACCCAACACCACATCTTGCAAACAAAGGCTCTTTGCAGTTTCGCCATTACTTTAAACCATTCATGCTTAGTACATTCAGTACAACAATACTTGTATGAACACATTAAACTTGTTGAATAAAACTGTAAGAACAAATAACTGGATTTAGTGTTTTTGATGGAGAATATATTTAAGTTTCACAAATGATACAGTAAACTTAAAATGTTGAGTTAAATGAACTATGGTTGACCTTACAGCAGATTTTTAGTACAAATAATTAATTTTAGTGTATTCAAATAAAATACCTACTTTCAGTACCTCAGTTGTTTTTTAGGCATTACTTAAACATTTAAGCCAACTGGTTTCCTCAAACTGTTTAAGTGCAATCAACATATCTGGATTTACAGTGAAACTTAAAGGCCCACTGCTCTAAATTGCAGAACAAATCAGGCATTTCTGCTTTAAAAATGGACAAAATTTAGCTATGCAACATGTTAATGCTGTTATAAATAACTGTTTCATAGAATAACAGAAACCACATAGGCAAGTCTATTTGGGTTTGCATGCAATCCACAGCAGTTTGAAAACAATGCAGTGCAATAATACAGAAGCAAACTTCAAACGCTGAAATGTTTTGGGTGATTGCCTGTATTTACCCAGAGTCCTTTTAGACTGTAGCTTCGTAAGCAATGCCCTCGAGCAGTTATTTTTCAGTCAAACTATCAGGCTCTTATCCACTTGACTGAGGAGAGACTTATGAATTCAAAATTCATAAATATTTAATAAATGCATTCATAGCTTGTAGTGTTTGGCTCATGATGCAAAAAGTGTACTTTTCTAACTGTCCATGCTACTACTGGTGCACATATCCTCACAAAAACAGTGTGTTTTAACATTGCTTACAACTTCATCATCAAAACAATTGGCTCTTTCTGAAATACACAAGCCATATTGAACTTGACAGCATTCTCCATAGACACAGAAGTAAAACAAGGAGCTCCATAGGGTAATAAGACCTTTACCATGAATTAAATACTATTATTTTACATTAAAACAATACATTTTCTTTACAAAGAATTACTCTGAGTGCACCATAGCCTGCGGGTGTTCATTCTATGACTGGAACGTGTGCAACTGTCTCTTGACACAACTGCAGTAATACTAAAACTGTATTACAATCCAGTCAGTTTACATTGCTATTCAATGAAAGACAAAAAGAAAAAGCGAGGTTTTAAGTCACAGTATCTTTTCAGCTTTTGTATCACTCACATTTCAGTTTGTATCACTCACATGTAGCACCACATTACGTTCAGCAAATTACATCATTACTAGGAGGCCCATTGGGGATGTATCGTAAAATGGAAACCTCATTTCAAACAATTCAAAGCGCTGAAGTACATGGATATTTAAAGGCCACCCAGCCCGGGACGCTGAAGCAACGTGCGCAAAAAAATCCTGCTGAGTTTTGGCTATGATTATTTAAGGCTTTATGTAGGAGTGTTTATTGGATATGGTCTGCAAGGAGTTACATAATACTTACTAATACATTACACTGTGTAGCCAAATGTACGCTTGTGTGTGGTACAGTCCCGCCCCAGTTGGCTCCAGACTTTTATCTCTGAACTTTTGCTCCTCAATGAATGCAGCAGCCCGAGGTTTAATATTGCCTGATGCGAGTTATAGGAGTTATTCAGTAATCTTGTTCTGCGTGAGGGTAATGAGGAGCGAGGGGCTTATGGTGATCACATCTATTTTAATCTGCAGTATTCGTGACAGCATCATAGCTTCGTGTTTTTGATTCATCAGTAGAGGCTGTTGGCTGAGTGCAAGCCTTTTATTTACCCAGAATGCCGTGAGCAAGAGGCTTACTGACATCAGTCTTGTAAACGAGCCCATGCTGGATAAAAATAGTGCTTTGGATTTCCTTGATTTAAATGTGTAAATCGCTACCCATTAATAAAATATGGTACATCAGCATATTTACTGCCAAAAGAAGCACACTGAATTAAATCATGTGCAGTGTGTCCAGGGTCATACCTTTTATTTATTTTTTACTTTAGCTCCACTTATGTGTAGTTTTCTTTTCCAATTTTTTTACATGACCATTTTCATCCCCTATTTATCCCTTAAACAGGCTGTTGTTCTAAGCATTACTCTAAGACTGATACATGTAAATTACCTCTATTCTGACTGGCTGCCCTTTATTGTGCCTTGTTCAAAAAGCAGCTCAGGCTGAAACCCTCTTTATAACAGCACTGTGACAGGGGCAAAGCTCAATGGATGCAGATGGAAGAGTTGGATATACATATAAATGCATTGATTTTGACATTGCAAAAGCAATGAATTTAGAATGTGCTTTTTTTGAAGTTTACTCTCCATTTGTGTACTGTACGGACTTCTGAGTAAGTGGTACATCTTGAAACTCAATCTTATGCGCCAACTCAAACTTAAACTATAAAAAAAAGGTATGCTATATTTAGTTTCTATGATACTGGCCTCTTAACACCAACTACTTTTAAGCTAGTTTGTAAATTAGGAAGTCATGACAGTGGGGAGTTGAAATGTGGGTCCAAATACAGGTACTTAGAGCTCAAGGAGTTTAAATGAGATGCAGTTACAGAAAGCTCTATTGATCTGAGCTCGGACAATATATTAAAATCTATGCCGTCAGCGTGAACTATTTCAATTGGAGAGTGTGACTGAAGGATGTTCAAGTGCTATCTTCAGTCCCTTCATTAATATTCTCATGCAGACTCATCAAAGGACATGTAAAGTGTGTCACAGCCGGCAGTCTCAGTGGGGGAGGGGGGGGAGGCGGTCTGAGGAGAGAACCCAATGGAAACAGAGAAACAAAAGCATCTTCGCTGAATGACTGCATTTTTGGACCAATGAGGTCACCAGGCTGCCCATTCTAATTGTCTGAGGAACCATGGCAACAGAGTGAACCTGCTGGTCATGCGTAGCTAAGCAGCTCCTTTTTATTTTACGTATTTTTCCAACCCATGATAAACAAAGTCCTTGCTAACATCTCGCAGTGGTGTCAGCCCTTAACCACCACGCCTTTATTTCTAAAGCATTGACAAACACTAACTAGCGTAAATGTCTTCTGAGAAGTTAAGCTGGATAACTACATTTTTATGACTATATATAGGTTTCGAGGAAATATTTTATGCTATTACATCAACAACACTGCATGTACTACAATGCTTAATACCACGTAATCATCCAAACTGATGATATTTAATCCTACGATTCTGCAATGCACGCCTAAACATTGCGCCATATAATCAAAACCGTGATCTTGTGTATCAACGGTGAGTAAAGTAGATTAGGCCTGGCTGACTTATGGATTTGCTGAGGCCGAATGGCTTAGTGTGTTTGCTTACAGTACTGCCTGTTTAAACAGAGCGACGGACCTGCGGGAAAGCTTCCTTCCCCCGCTCAGAAACGGTCAGAAACTCAACCCTGTCAGAAAAAAACAACAACTCTCAACACTTTATAATGAAATTCAGTGAAAACACAAAGGACTTTGTGTGGGTTAGGTCACCCCTGCGCAGCGAGAAGCAGAAACGTTTTGCTGCCCACTGTGGTTGAAGTCCTTTAGCGACTGATGACTCAGACGGTGACCGAGTGGGCAAAAACACATCCTGAGCACAAAGACAACGGGTGTGCGGCTGGAGAACAGTGCAGGGCGTTAACAAAATGACAACCGCTATTTCGACTTCGATCCCTTGAAAAACACCCCCGTAGCCACTTTTTTAGCTTTTCACTGTTTCTTAGGCAACTCTTTCCACATCCTGGCTGCCTGCATTACTAATCTGGGAGCAATAAGGTGGGACAAGCCCCATCTATTGTAAACACCGGGCAGGCAGCACAGTTTAGAAGATCTGTATGCCCAGAGTTGTTGGACACCACCATGCCCCCTCTATAACATCCTGCAGTCTAAAACTGAGGAGGCTGTTCTCTAGAACAGAAAGAGCTCATGTCTGCAAAAGGCTGTCACTTGAGGGTTACATCAGTACAGCCATTCATGTTCTTCAAATGTCGACTGGCCTTTTTCTTTAGCTCACACAATAACTTTCCAGAAACTAGGGCAGGACACTATTTCACAGTTACTGATGAGTGTTCCAGTGGATGTGTGGAGAAATCAAGGTGTTGTGAAAGTCATTTTTTTCGTCAAAACATTGCAGGCTACTCTTTAATCAAGTCACTTTATTCATTCATCAGTGTGGTTGCAACATTTTGTACTTGAATCTTGTCCCACTGAGTCAGAGTTACTGTACTTTCACAGATTGACTGCATATTTATATTGAACTGATCATTTGACATATATAAATATAGCACACTTTTTGTACTTCTTTTTACTACCATTTTACTTCTACTTTAGAGTTTATATTCATAGTTTATTGATATATGTGGATTCTATGTGTATTTTAGTACTCTAAAATCTGGAGCCACGCTGTTTGATCTCAATGTATACATGTAAATAACCGTGATGACAAAGTTTACTTTGACTTTATCACAATATGTAGCAATATAATCATATTAGCAGTATTTTGTCTGTATCGTGCAACCCTAGTAGAAACTCTTTCACCAGTCTTATGCACTCACTTTGCCTCTCCTAGTTATGAAGCCATAAACCCTGGGCAGGCCTGTGCCTGTGCTGCAAGAAAGTGGAGCGTTGTACTGGAAAAAGCACGGCACGCAAATGAAGGCTGGATCTCGGGAGGACCTCCGGTGCAATCTAGTCGCTTAAATACCCCACATCCTGGCACCGGTCCACCGATCCACACTCCGTTCCAGCTCACTTCATAACTGTATCTGCCAGCATGTTCCCTTTCCTCAGTGGGTCGACACATGCTCTTTTAGTGATAACAACTCCACTCACGAGTCAGCTGGTGCCAGTTTACGACACGCCATTTGCCACAGATCAGCTGAAAAGAGAAGGGAGTCAGGATGCTCCTCTAATCCCTGTGTGTAATGGATTTAAAATTGAGGATACTATTAAATCACACTAAGGGGTACTAATACACAGCATCATTTGGCTTAAAAAAAATCAGGCTTGTTAAGCGCATCGCTATTCAGTTTTAGAAGCAATTAAACAATTCATGACCATTCATGTGATATTTATTTGTTTAGGTTTTTATATTCCTAATGCTTATGGATATTATTAATAATAATGTTGAGTGTTTTAATTACTACTGTTGTATTTTAATTTCAAGCATAGATCTATAATAAGAATAATAATAATAACTTTTCTCTTATTATAGTACTAGGAGTACTGTTATTTTTTTTTTTTGCATCGAGCATCTCTCACAGCAGTAATAATGCCATTCACTTTCTCATAGCTCAGCCTGTGGCTGACAAGGCGGTGTCGTCCTTGAGTTTTTGCCGCATTAAGAACAAGCAGTAGAAACTCTTCTCTGTTATGCTGATTAGTGCGATGATGATGGCACTGTGTTCTCTGCCTGCTGCGAGCTCTCAGCAGGTGTGCAAGGATTAAAGGCCCATGTCCCGAAACCATCTCTAATAAAGCGCTGCACAATGCAGGCGCCAGCTCCACAACATCAAAGCACACTGCCTCAATCTGCATTCACTTCCACTCTTATCTCCAGCTCATCTGGGAGGCAGAAGGAGACAGAGAGAGACAGAGAGAGGGAGAGGGAGGGTGAAAGAGAGAGAGAGAGAGAGAGAGGGAGAGAGAGGGAGAGGGAGAGGGAGGGCGAGAGAGAGAGCAAGAGAGAGAGATGAGAGATGAGAGGAAAGGGAAGAGAGAAAGAAGTGGAGGAGAGGAAGGGGAAGGGAAAAGAGAGACAGAGAGAGAGAGTGTGCGAGACAGACAGAGAGAGAGAGAGAGGAGAAAAAGCGAGAGACAGGAAGGCAGGAAGATGTATGTTTTGCCCTTTTATTGTCCGTTGCCTCACCTCACTGTGTAAAAGGTTACCGATGCTGTAAGTACAGCAAACTCGACACCACAGCTAAGCTTACGGAGGCTTAACGATCAATGTGACACAAATTCGTCACAATTCACCCCAGAGAAAAAGAACAATAAATCAAAAAGGGCTCCTTAGGGAGGGGTTCTTCGGGTATCTTCGCACACAAGGCAGGCAGTTACCGTGGCAACGCTGCTTCAAACATCAACCTTGGACCTCAGGACGTGATATCTCCAGACACTAAAACTCTGTTCGCACCCTGTCACACACGGCACAAGGGTTGAAAAGGAAAACCTCTGACTAGCCAGAAGGCAATGAAGAGCTACATAAAAGCTGAATAACCTCTAGCAGGCACTCCATCACTTACATTTTTGACTGCTGTGTGTGCTGCTAACTCTACTCTATAAAAAGCTGGACTGAAAACGTATAGCATCTGAAAAAACAGATTGTATAACGAGTCAGTGCTGTTTTTTAATACAGGAAATAATGATGTGTTTCAGTGCAGTCTGCCTCCATCAGTCGAGGAACAGGCTCCTCGTTAGCGCAGTAATTTGCTATCACTCTGAAAGACAACTCACCCTGATCCAGAACCTCCTCCTCCTCCCTCTTCGGCTGCTGGAGCACCGGATCGTCCTCACCATCTTTGAAAATGAGCAGAGAAACCATCAAATGACTAGGAGACGAGCCTTGCCTCACTTAATGAAATCAGAGCGGGGATGAAAAATAAATGAGTGAGAGCTGAAATCTGTATTTGTACATTTGACACAGGATGAGATTTGAATAATATGTGCTCCTAAATGTTGCTTCTTCACTTGCATTTAAAATGAGAGAAATTAATACAGAATCAGAATCAGCATGGTCTGATGGTGTGCTTCCCTGTAGGGGGCAAAAAAAATCATTAATAATGCAGCGAACTGAAAGTAGCGATTCAGCGGCATCGATTTTAGAACTTTAAAATGATTCTAATGGATTACAATAGACTTTATTGAAAGATTCTGGCTATTTTCTGGCAAAAAAAAATGGTCAAATGTAGAAAACACCCAAATGTAATAGCACTGTTTGCATTCCATCACTGTGTGTACAGTTTCTCCAGTCAAAACTGTGTGATCACTTTCTACAGTAATTCTGAATCATTGCCTCCCTTGAGTTTTTTTTGACTATATGATTGCCTTGTGACAGAAAGCCCTAAAAAGTCAGCATAAGGTGATTGGGTGTACCTTTATGACTCGAGGCATGCATCATGGACATCATGTGGTCAGGGCTGACAGGAATAGGGACGTTGGCTTCTTTTGGGATGTCACTGAACAGGTTGCTGCTGCCGTGGTCCATGCAGTCCATGTAAGGCACGGAGTGCTTGTTGTCCATGTAGTACATGATGTAAAAGTTACACATCTCATCGTTGGAGGTGCCACTAAGACAGACAAGAGTCAAAAGTCATTACACATCTATTGGTAGTTTCAGGCAACAATTATAGAGGCTATATCTTACACTTTTGTTATGAGGTTTTATGTACCAAAAACAGTCTAATGGCCAGTTTGAGTTAATGTTGCTAAACTGCTGTAGGCTAAATAGTGATGTGACATCACTAAAACAATACTCAAAAAAGGTTTCCACATACGGACCACAGACTACACCAAGCCCTTTTACTTCAAAAAGAAGTAACACAAAAATCTTCCATGATACAGGCCCTTCAACAGAACCAAGCTTAATAAAAGCCAAAAGACCTTTCAGAGTGGCTCTTTTGATTGAACTGGATTGACTATATTTCACCACTTCCTACCATTTCCATCCAGCCATTTAAATGAATCAAGAGATGGAGGAAGTGTGTGTGTGTGTGTGTGTGTGTGTGTGTACTGGGACAGCCACTTCCCCGGAGATGCGTCAATGCACTCTCTACCATCACTGCTGTGCACTCCCCTAATCTCCATGGCAACAAGAATGACGAAGCAGACACACGTAACACACACGCGCGCACACGAAAAAGAAAATCATGAAAAATGCAGGTTGCCCTTGAGACAACAGAGGAACAGCCTTATCCTCTGTGCTTGACAATTTTTCAAACACCTCAGAGCACACACAGAAAGACAAACTCACTCTCTCTCTCACACACACACACATATAAAGAAAGAAAAACACACACAGTAACCAAGGATGAGCTGTGACAGACTGCCACACTGGGTCAGGCAGCCAGCATATACTGATGACTGCCTGTCACACACTTGGTGGATGTGCACCTCAGGACAGATATCCAACAGCATGCAGGGTGAAAGACACACACACACACACACACACACACACACACACTTCAGAGCAACGTGCAAGGGTGGACAATAAGTAAAAATGAAAAAAGTGAGGCGTTCAATTTTCTTGATTAAAACGTGCCATTTTAAGGGCTGGCGTGCGTGACTGGTTTCAGCCAAGATCAGAATTGGCAGACTTGGCAAAGCACACAAACATCAATCAGCCAAATTATTTTTATTATTTTGTCTCATCTGTGTTGAAGGGTAGGTAAATGCACTCGTGATTTTTCCTTTCTGAATGTAAAATACTAGTTTTGGCCCATGAAAGAGCAAACATTGTCATTCATATTGCAACACTGGCAAAAAGAAAGCACTGGCAATGTGCTAGAGGGTTTAATGTGTTTATTTAACCCACATAGTGTGAGCTTGGGGTTATAATAGGCTAATAAAAAACCTGCCAAATAAAATTAGCCAATGGCCAATTTGGCTGAAAAGAAATCAAAATCAAATCTGGAATCAGCCTTAAAATGTCATCACTACTATTAAACTGCTTTAAAAAAAAAAGGGTCAGACCAATATTTACATGGCACAGTTCATAACATAATTGTAATACCTAATGATAGTAATGTAAATAATAATTATAATTATAGTTGTCATTGTACCCCAGAAAGGCATTTATAGTAAGATGAATATATTAAAATTAATATTTACATAATCATCACAGTGATAATTGGAATTGTACTCTGGAATAGCAGAGCATAGAGGCAATGCTTCAGATATTTTAGCACAGGAGAACAATCCTAAAATATCTCAAATCTATTATAATTTTCATGCAATTTATCATAAGTTACAATCATATTGCCCACCCTTACAGTAAACCACCACCACCACCACCACCACCACCCCCATGTCCACACCACACACAGCCACCACTCTACTAACAATAAACCTACTCACATTCTCATTTACTCTACAGAGAGAGCCAGCGAAACAAAAGTCGTTAAAACACTCCTACCAGGCGGAGTGGGCCGTGCACTAATCCATCTTAGATTTGACATTGCAATTATGGTGTTAAATGTGGTCCTATTTTATTAAATAATGGAGCAGCAGAACTCTTATGACTAGAAAGAGAAGGGAACGCATAAATTACCAGCTAGGGCTAAAACTCACCCGATTCGTGTCTTAGAGGTCCTTCCCTCTCCTGTGAAAACACAGCGCGCAGCTAGCGTGTCTCCGTATGTCACATCAATGGCATTGCTGGCTGGATAAAAGGCCTAGGACAAACACACAGCTTCTGCTCACATTGGGGAAAATAGAGAGAGCTCAAAAGCAAAACAGTGAACCGGCACTGCAGCTCAGGCCAGCGCTATTCATATCATACAGCCCGGCTCGGGCCGGTTGTGACCCGCACGTTCCTAACGTTCATGTGGAGGTATGACAGAAACAGAAAAAAAGAAAGAAAAAAAATCTAATGTATACGTAATATCACTGATTCATTCTTAGAAGTCTGATGAAATACTGAGATAAGGTTTTTGTAAACCAAACCTGAAAAACAAATCTTCTGTGAAGGCAATTTCATGGTCCAGGTGAGGTTAATTTACAGACCCGGTGAACGAATCAAAAGCTCTATTCACATTGTTGGAGTCAGAGCGAGGCAAAAAGATGATTTAGATGGGCCACTAAAACCACAGAAAGTATGGGACAGGAGGAAAAAAGGCACTAGTGCGCAGTATACTGCGATAAATACTTGCGCGTGCTGTTCGAAAACGTGAGTGGGGGTGTGGCTTGACACACAGTTCAGCTTCATGTCATTCAGTATCATTTTTACCGTCAAGTATTCAGTTGTTTAGGCCTCATAAATGTCTTAATATCTTACAACTGGCTCAGGCACAACCATCTACCATCCGTTTCAAAACACTTAATACAGCAACTTCTTTTATTCCACACAAAGCATTATATAACCAGCGGAAAGGTTTTTAAAGTTATTATTATTGTTCTGCTATAATATTTCAAAACAACTGCATAATTACACAATTATAATATACTTACTAATGGAATAAATGACATACACACATATTTAACTAACATTTTGTATCAAAGTCTGTACTTCAGGATTTTATAAATTCCATACAAACGTGTACCTTTATAGAGCAAAAACATAAACAAAGACACACAGCTACTCATCAGTTTCATACCATAATAAAAAGTATAAAATTGTCACTGACTTTTTACAGCTTGTTATAATTAATTACAAGTGTCAAATGACATCAAGCTTTTGTTTTTGAGATTAATGATTATGGCAGCCTCTAATAGCTGTCAGTGTCTTGGTCAGGACAAAATGATAAATCAGTTTTCAAATAACTGCAATTTGAATTATGCCCTACAATATTCAATCATGTTTAAGTGGGGAAATGTAACCAAATAACCAAAAGCTCCCAAACTGGCAGCCTGGGACATTCAACATTCAAACCTCAAGGCTTTGAAAAAAATATTTTGCTGGTCTTTTGGAAGAAAAAGAGGCCTATAATTACGACTGTGAGTCAACATTGCAATATTATTCAGGAAAATCACAATCAGATGCTCTTCCCAAACTGTTCAGCTCTAGTCTGGATCAGATACAGGTTACAATCTCTTTGTGTTTATTTGCTCTGCAGCTACCCCACAGTGATGAAAGGCTCTGTGTGAACCAGCAGCAGGTGTAGTAAGAGCTGAGTGGTACAGTGTTTACTGCAATGGGGTTCATTCTGTGAGTGTCCACTCATGCTGTTTTTCTCAGTGTCGTTGTGGCCATGACCACAAGTGCTTTGTCCTTAATCAGAAACCTTTCAGCCTTACTGAATACACAAATATACCAATGCATTCACAAAGCATGGAAAGGCATTATAATGCAATTATAGCATTGTATCCCATTAGAGTTGTTTTCAGCGGGATCCCTGTGCAGGGCAGGGAGCGCGGTTATTCCGTGCAGAAGTCTGAGGGTCTAGAGCTGCTATCAGAAAGCCTACTGGCTCCAGGGCACGGAAAAAATGCTATTTTAATCCCAGTCTTTTGTCTCCACTTCACCCGTTCTTGGCCTCTTTTCCTCGGACTTGATTATCAAATGTAACGGAAGGGAACAACGCGGCACGCACACGAGCAGGGAATGAATTTTAAACATGATATCAAAAAAAGAGTCGATTACATTAAAACCTTAAAGCCTATTTGGGGAAGCCTTTAGTGGATTAATATGCAATGACGCCCGGGGCGAAAAAAAGTTATTGATTCCACCTCAAAGTCAGCACTGAAGGGATTTACATTATACAAAAATAAAATAAATATTTAATACATATTTCTGGCAGGGCTATTTTGGCCTAAGCCAAGATGAAAAGAAAGCAGAATTAACAATCAGATGAACAAAACATAATACGAATGATCAAATTTAGAGATGTGCATCCTGCCTAACCTTGATATTGGAGGTAAAAAACATATTTGGTTATTAGAAGGGAATAAAAGCAAGACTTTTGTCGGAGAGTAAAGTATCATAACACACAAACACAATAAAGTGGTGCCAGCAGGCTAGATGAGGTCTACATGTCGTATCTACAGGGAATCTTAGTTCACCATGAAACAGCAATAGAGGCTGCAACTTCAGATGAGCTAAGTAAAATACATTAAAACAAAGAGAACCATGCAGGGGTAGAGGGTGATGACTTCTACACATTTTTTCTCCTCAAAGGGTGACTGAGGAAAGAAAAAATGCTATTTTTAGGTTCTACCCAACACAGGCTGGAGTAGGTAGCCTAGTCACAATGACTAGCTCAAAGGACACAGGCACCTGCTATTAAATACGAGTTCAAAATACTGTTCAGTTCAACTGATTCATTATCGACCTGTATATTCTCTCTCTAACTTTCCATGGTGCGTCATATTGCACACACCTGAATGGCAATTCCAGTATTTGAATATTGGTACCTGGGATACTTAATCAAGTACCCATGAACGTCTGTCGCCAGTTTTATATCCATACTCGACGTCTCTCCAATTAATTAATTTTTAATCAACACAAGCCTGACAGTTAAATGAAAAATATGCTTAATCAAATAAATTAAAACATTGGACTCATTCAACAAGTACTAGGAGGATTAACAGTGAGTCGTAAGATATTGCCTAGAATTCACCACATTGTACTTAAAACCACAATGTGGTGTAAAACTGATTTATTGACTGGTTCTAGAAGTACATGGTCTGATACGTTAGTCTGTGTGTTTGATATGCGAACTGAGAAGTACCTGCTCATCCAAATCAAATTAGCATGCCCAGTTCGATTGGCTATAAGGCAGAATACAATGCCAAAGCAGTGTTAGCCCTTATAAATAAAGGATTGAAAGTCAGAGTACTGAATTATTTACCACCGCTTCCCACATTGTAAATACTGAAAAATCCTGATGTATTGTTCAACACTAAAGGAAACTGCTAGGTCTGCAGGGCATACAAGTGGGGAAAAGTGAATTGTACACAACAAGTACATACATTACTAATGAAACTGTGCCAGTGTTTTTTTTCATGTGGAACTGTGTTGTGGAGCTAACGGCAATACATTTTGATGCATGTATACTTATACATCAAAACTGCCTGCAAAGAAAATGTCCACAGCAGTTCGGTGCACTTTCCTGCATACAACAAAGCTGCCCAGGCCCATATAATACATTTACCTTTACGGCATTTATCAGACGCTTTTATCCAAAGCGGCTTCCATTCCCTAACTACAGGGGACAGTCTCCCTGGAGCAATTTGGGGTTAACGGTGTTGCTCAGGAACCCAGTGGTGTTATGCTGAAGGTAGGATTCGAACCCATGACCTCTTGGTCCGGAGGCAAGTATCCTACCCATTGAGCTACCTCCACCCCCCAATTCCCAAAACAAAATATTATGATTAGCTACAACTCAGATCATGAGGGACACATGCACTTTCTGCATCCTTTCCTGCATCCTAGAGCTGCAGTAGGAAATGAAAGTGCGAGCGGTGCCGGACAAAAGGGCCTCTTTGTGTTTCTAATCTGTCTAATGTTCTTATGTGCTTAGGGCCCGTCTCAGCCGCCGCTTCCTGCCGAGGCTGAGCTGCAGCGCTGCATGAGAGGAAGTGTTGCTGTCACAGCACGGCCTGCACGTGACATTTAATCCTGACCTTTCTCTCAGAGAGACCTGCCATCTGCCAGAGTCTGAGCCAACTGATGGAACTGCCCTAATATGCCAGATCAGGTGGGTTCCACTTGAAGGATTCCTAAGAAAGTGACTGTGTTGAAATGTGATGAAAACAAATGGACAAAATTCTGTTAACAACAACCCACTTCTGGTGTTATGACCATTTTAACAGATTTTCTTTAAAAAATTGACATGGGGCTCCTAAGCTGTCAACAGCATCGCATTAACGTTGCATTACCGGAACCACGTGCAAGCCCTCACCCTCCCTGCCTGGTCGCGTCATGTGACGAGAAGAGGAATGACTGGTGGGAATTGGGGACAAAATTGAGCAACAATTCCCAAATAAATTTCAGACGTAAAGATAAATTAAATGATAAACTGATGTGCACTGAATTCAAAGATAGTGCCTGTTTTTGAGCTCATGGTGCACTGGGGCCAAAGCACTGTGCAGAAGTCTTGAGCCAGCCCTCATTTCTTCAGATTTTCCTGCCAAAGAGCCAGACTTTATTGTATTGTCAATGTAGTCTTGAGGAACAGTTTTCCAGACTTCCTGAAGGTCTTTCACAGAGCAGCTTCAGAAGAATGTTTTTTGTTTGTTAAGCCACAAAGTGACCTACGTATGAATCATTCAAGCAGAACAAAGCACATCTAACTTAAGGCCTGAACCAGTGAAGAAACAGGACCAGATGATTCCAGATGATCAGGCGGTGGTCAGTATACTGGTGGTGCCAGCTGCAGTAAAACAATTATTCCCATTTTTTAAAAATGTTATCTGCTCAATATCCCAAAGGTAAGACAGTTTGACAGGCAGAAAATAGTTTTTTTTTTGCACCAACAAGCTGATTCAAAGCAAAATATACTGAAATGAGGGGTGGCTCCTGACACAGTACATCTGACTGTAAGAAGGAACACCGTGCCTGAGATGACTAAAGACTTACTCACTGTATAAAAGTAACACAAATGCATTGTTCGTAGTTAAACTAAGTGATGTTTTAACACATCTATTTAGATGCAGTGAAGGAGTCTAGTCTTGCTCAAACACAGCACAAAATAATGAAGTATGTATATGAAAGACTACCTGTGGTAACTGTGGGGACTGGCGCCCAATCAGCGTCCACTGTCCATTTCGAATTCTGTAACCACTAACAACTTTGCCTGAAGCACACATAAAATAATTATTATAGCATTTCAGACATGTAACAATGCTGCAAAATGAATTATTAAGTCAACTTCCATAGAACTAGTAAAAAGAAAGAAAAGAAAATGACATCCAGTCCCTGTAAATGAAACAACTCACCAAGGCGATGTGTGTGGGTTCTGAAGGCAAAAGGGTACATCGGATACGATAAGTAAGTGCAAGCAATGTCTGCATTAGTAACTGTAAGGAAACAAGCAACAGTGTCACAGTAAATAATCATTATCACAGTGATTATTGTTACATTATCACAGTGATTATTGTTATATTATCACAGTGATTATTGTTACATTTAAAATGACACAAATATTATAACAGGTATAGTAACAGAAGGAGTTTAAACATATACAGTAATCCCCCAGTTTTACGCGGATCAGGAGTTACGGATTCAGTCACAAGTAGATTTTGTTGAGAACCAAACTCATAGTTTTTCGAGGAAATCCCCACAATAACGCGGAAACTGCAAATATCCCCCGCCTTCTTTTTTGCTTTTTTTTTGTGATGATAAATATATTTTTTCTGGATGTTTTCACACATGGGGACCTCTTCACCTCGCCGTGGTGTCCCAATACTTTTGTCCCGCGACATTCCGAGTTGCATATCTCGGGGGGAAAAGCACTCAGACACTTCAAACTCCACAGTTCAGTAGATTTCCAGAAGACCTTTCCAACAAGCCCTTATTTTATTCTCCGAAAACTGGGTGACCAAATACTTTTGACGGGTTTGCCATGAAAAGAGGCGAATACGGGTGTACAGTTTCTTTAAGAGTAATGTATTAAACTGAATTTTAAAATTAAAGTGTTCTGGGAGCATGTTTGGGGGCATATTTAGGGTTTAGGGATCATAAAAATAGGCATTTTTAGGCATTTTTTTTTACCAAAACACAACAACGCTGTACAACAGTAAGAAACTTCCTTTTAAAATTGTTCAACAGTCCCACAGACAATGGTCAAATGACAGCAAACACTTTAAGACTGAACTCTTAACAATCACTAAGCTGCAGACCTACAGGCTGTGATTCCCAAACAAAACCTTTCTGTGTGAAGATGAGATTATGGATTTTTCATTGCATTCCCTCTGAGCAATACAGCATTAGGAAAAGGTTCTCACCTGTCTTTCCTGGAGGGATGACGGTGTCCACAGACATCATCAGATAGATGCCAGCAATAAAGGGCTGTCTGGAGGAGAAAGGCAAAGCGACATCAGATCCCAACACATATGGCATCACTTTTATTTCACTAAGTGTCAAAACCCTATTAACATTTAGCTTTCAGGATTTTAATGATTTCTCAGTCAGTTCTATTTGCACATGGATTTGATCAGCTCTACTAATTCTTTTCCCATCCCGTAAGCTTCTGAAACCTCTATTAGGAAGACAAGATGCTCTTTGTAAGCTAAGCTGGTTGTCACAAGCTACCATTTCAATGAATGAATAGGAAATATTTCACAACTTAGTTGTCTTTTATTGTTACAGTAGAGCACACAAAGCTCCAACTCCACATGCTGACCCACTTTACTATTATCCAGTGTGAATGCAGTCCTTCTAGTTTACAGGATTTACAGGAGACAATGTAAGTCACTGAATGTGAAACAAAGGAGTTAAGTGAAACAGTAGGCCTAAGATAAACTTGAATTGATGATCCACCCTAAACCCCTCTCATGTTTATGTTCCTGCTCCGTTCAGTATTACAAATGTTTCTTAGCATTACATGTGCAACTCAGTTCACGATATTGTGTGTGAATGATTATTTTGCGATTTTCAGGGTAAAACCGCCAAATTCTTTATCTTTCTTAATCTGAGTCCATTTAGGGCACCATTCACAGTTGATTTCCAGTGCAAACGTCAAATTATTGTGGCAGCATATTCTACGAATGGGTGCAAGAGTAGTAATTAAACATGGTTCTGGAAAACAGCTTAAGCTGACAGACCTAATAGCCAAGATGCTTTCAGTCAAAAGTAATGGGTAGCTTTGAACGTAAACAACTGCTTCAATGAGCCAAATTCTAGATTACTGAGCTGCAACATCCAATTAAATATGATGACCAATAAAGCATGAAGAGGTTTGCAAGCCCAGAGAGAATTAGAAAGAAACAACAGTTAATAAGAAAAACAATGAGGATCAGATACTTACGGTTTGGAAGTCATTCTTAGAGTTAGTCCTGAGCAGTCTCTATGGTGATCTAAAACCAAGACAAGGCAGGGTAATGTACCTCACAAATGCAAAGACAGCATCCTTACCACCCTACCAACCCTCCATCATTTTTTTTGCCTGAATCAACATGTAATAAAATAACACAGAAGTGATGAATCCTACTCGCTGGCTCAGCTCAAAAAACCTCAGCCGTTAAAATAAAAGGCAGGCAGGCAGGCAGGCAGGTGCAGAAAATAATGAACAGGTCAATGGTTTCTCAAGTGTTTAGAGCATGTGCTCCTAAATTACAGAGAGAGCCAGTTATTTGAGGTAGGTGAGTAAAACAGTGTGTGAGATACTGTAAATAGCTGAGCAGTGCCAGAAAATTCTCTACAGTTGTCTGTCTGGAGACTGTATACAGAAACAAGTCTCTCTGCATGTTAACACAGGCAGCAGAAGAAACACAGAGGCCTGTGTCCACTCTTATTTAGCTGCCTGTTGTTAGTTTATCTTATTAGTGGCCACTGCAGTTCCTGTGGCTTCAGAATGCTACTGGGATGAATCAGTTGCAGTACACCAAAGACTTCGAACCAATAAAAAGGCCAAAAATATCATATCAAAACATTATATTTTAGTTTTCATTAAGGCATTGTTTTTCTTTATTTCACCATCAAAGAATGCCAGCTACTCTTTACATTGTGACTATATCAAGACAAGAGGTATTATCAAAAATGATCTAAAATGACCATCAATAAAATCTTGCTGCATCAATGCTAAGGTTGGTTCAAACAGCATTTAACAGGCTTTGAATACTTCTTAGTTTTTGTGAACTAATTCTTATTATTATATCAAATTTATACTAGTGCTGTTAAAAATATCGCGTTAACTATTTGCGTTAATTTATTTTCTATAACGTTTTAAAATAAATTGATCACGCGATTCATTTGAAAATTAAACGCCCCTCTGCATTGCAGTACCACACTATCAGTGGGGGCAGTATTACGCTACGCC
>JBBPCY010000035.1:4284315-4297064 GCA_037974405.1 Brachyalestes nurse
TGAGTTCTGAGGGTAAACACCGGTTCTAGACTGTTTTACACCATTTATATTTACTGAAATCAGAGTTTACTGATACATTCTGAGTTCTGAGGGTTAATGATAGAACATTACTAATTGATTGAAGTGGCTTTTACTTTTTTACAGGTGTTCCAGTTACTGCAGGAGTGATTAAAGTGATACAGGAAACGTTTAAACAAATGAAATCTAATACAAAATCTATTTCAGTTAACAGGAATGAATTTGTGTGCTGAGTGGAGTCTCTTAATGAAGAACTGTTAAACACATATGAGAACTCTTTAGAGAAGAAGAACAAAGAACATTTGAATATTTAAAAGGTTCTCTCTCTGATGGAACACCTGTTGTATGAGTCTCTTTACAGGACCTTTACAGAATGGCTCTGTTTGGTTCAGAATATTGTTAAGAGTAACAGAACCTTATTTGGCACCATATAGAACCTGAGAGTATGTGTTGTTGAAACAGTGGGAACGCTGGGCAGGGGGCCGATTTGGCCAGCCTGCTGTAAAGTTGCTCTGGAACATGTTCTTTAGCAGATCTCTCTGAGAAATAGGTACCTAATGGGCACAGTGGTGGAACCTCAAGGATCCGTCTTCAGTACTTTCAGATGGGAGCTCCATTCACTCTGAGATTTTACTACAGTTTTTAATAATGATAACAACGACTCACTCACTGCAACACAATCAGACCTGAGGAACCACGTTGTGTTTGAAGGTTGACATTGTTGGTATTTTGAGGGAGCAAAACTCACTTTAGTTAAAAGCTAATTAACAGCCTTTAATCTGAAATTCTTGCTGAAATTCTTGTTCCTTACTGATCTGGACCGAAGTGGTTCAGGTTCAAGCTCTGGAAGGTCATTTTCTGAGAAGGTGTTGAGATGATCCATACGAGCAGGTTAGAAAAGTTACCTTTAGTGAAAAGGAGCAGGCTGGAGCCCTTCTGGTGCTGCATGTTCCTCCTCAGGTTCCTGTACTGCTGGTACAGTCTGAACAGGTTCTGTTGGGAGGTCTTTTCTCTGGACTCTGGTGGTCTGTCCATCCCGAGGAGCTCCAGCAGAGCAGCCTTCAGAGCCTCAAGCTGTGGAGTGTGTTCAGATCCTCCGTAATCCAGGACAGCGCTGGACTCCACCAGACCAGGGCTGAAGAAGATCATCCAGACACAGAAGAGACAGTGCAGCCCCGTCGACTTCCTCATGACCAGGTCTTTCAGCATTCTGGCTTCTGCAGCTCCACACATTCTCTTATTTATACCATGAGTGACCACGCCTGTCTCACTCCCACGCCTGTCTCACTCCCATGCCTGTCTCACTGCAATACCTTTCTCACTCCCACGCCTGTTTCACTCCCACGCCTGTCTCACTCCCACGCCTGTTTCACTCCCACACCTGTTTCACTCCCACACCTGTCTCACTCCCATGCCTGTCTCACTCCCACGCTTGGCTCACTCCCACACCTGTCTCACTGCAATACCTGTCTCACTCCCACACCTGTCTCACTGCAATATCTGTCTCACTCCCATACCTGTCTCACTGCATTACCTGTCTCACTTCCACGCCTGTTTCACTCCCATGCCTGTCTCACTCCCATGTCTGTCTCACTCCCACGCCTGTCTAACTCCCATGCCTGTCTCACTCCCACGCCTGTCTCATTCCCATGCCTGTCTAACTCCCACGCCTGTCCCACTCCCCTATCTGTCTCACTGCAATACCTGTGTCACGCCCATGCCTGTCTCACTCTCATAGTTGTCTCACTCCCACATCTTTCTCACTGCAATACCTGTCTAACTCCCGCACCTGTCTCACTCCCACGCCTGTCTCACTCACACACCTGTCCCACTCCCACATCTGTCTCACTGCATGCCTGTGTCACTCCCATGTCTGGCTCACTCTCATACCTGTCTGACTCCCACACCTGTCTGACTCCCACACCTGTCTCACTCCCACATCTGTCTCACTGCAATACCTGTTTCACTCCCATGCCTGTCTCACACTCATATCTGTCTCACTCCCACGCCTGTATCACCCTAACACCTGTCTCACTTCCACACATGTCTCACTCTAATACATGTCTTACTCCCACACCTGTCTCATTCTGACACCTGTCACACTCCCACACCTGTCTCACTCTGTCACCTGTCACACTCCCATGCCTATCTCACTCCCACATGTGCCTCACTCACATGCCTATCTCACTCTGACACCTGTCTCACTCCCACACCTGTATCACCCTACACCTGTCTCACTCCCACACCTGTCGCACTCCCACATCTGTCTCACTGCAATACCTGTTTCACTCCCATGCCTGTCTCACTCTCACACCTGTTTCACTGCCACACCAGTCTCACTCTCATACCTTTCTCACTCCCACACCTGTCTCACTGACATACCTGTCTCACACTCATACGTGTTTCACTCCCATACCTGTCTAGCTCACACGCCTGTCTCACTCTCATACCTGTCTCACTCCCATGCCTATCTCACTCCCACATGTGTCACTCTCACACCTGTCTCACTCCTACACCCCTCATACCTGTTTCACTCTCATACCTGTTTCACTGTCATACCTGTTTCAATCCCACACCTGCCTCACTCCCATACCTGTCTTACTCCATGTCCTGTCTCACTCTCATGCCATTGCAAATCCACTGCTGCTGGTGTTTCATCAGAGTAGAACCTCAAATCTCCAAAACAGTCTCAAAACAGAGTTTTTTCCACAGTTATTTCTCAAAATTCTGTTAGTCAGTCCTCATCCTAAATGGATGGTAGAAGTTTTCCAGAAAAAAACAGGATGTTCTCTCAGCACAGCGCAGAAACAGCATGATCTGTCAGGCGGGGCAGCGAGTCACAGCCTCTTCTCCGTGAGCAGAGCTAAAAATAATGGACAGGTTTACGGCATCTTGACCTTTAAGGAAGAGTTCAGTCACTAATGCTGATGTGGCTAACAATGAATGAAAGCCAATGTCCACTGATTAGCATCGTTCAAATGACATCATGCAACTAGAGTTTCTTCCATTCGTTGTTAAAAGCATTAGCATGTATGGCTAAACATACACACTCTCACCCACACACACACTCACTCAGACACACACACACACACACACACACAGATTTCCCCACGTGCTGCAGGTGTGGTTCAGGTGTGAACAGGTTTGTGACTCGAGGCTCCAAGAACAAAAGAAAACCTGAAACGTCACATCAAGTGTTCACACAGCTCCACCCCCCCCCACACACATAAACACTCACACACTAAAAAGAGACACACATGCACACATACACATAAACACAAACACACCCTCACACACACATAAACACTCACACACACATAAACACTCACACACAAAACACACACACATGCACACATACATCTAAACACAAATACACACCCCCCACACACAAACACTCACACACAAAAACACACACATACACATAAACACAAACACACTCTCACATACACACATATAAATACACATAAACACTCACACACAAAAAAAGACATGCTCATAACAAACATTTTCACTAAAATCGAAACTATTCCACAATTAGCAAAACATTTCACTCATATATATATATATATATATATTAGGGCTGTTCAAAATATCGCGTTAACTATTTGCATTAATTTATTTTCTATAACGCTTTAAAATTAATTGATTGCACGATTCATTTGAAAATTAAACGCCCCTCTGCATTGCAGTACCACACTATCAGTGGGGGCAGTATTACGCTACGCCGCGACCAGCATGCCAGAAGAAGAAGCCACTTCACGTGGCTAATGCTGCTGCTCAGTCAAGCTAGCGATGGAAGACAAACACACTCTGTTAAAGGGACAATTTCGTTGTTAAGTTACTACCAGAGGGGGATTTTGCCTCGGTTTTGCCTTAGCTGCCGAGGGGTGGGGTGGGAGGGTTTGTGAGGTTTTAGTGGCTGAGCGTTGAGCGAGGGGGGGTTTGTTTGCTGTTTCTTCTGTTTTTTTGGTCCTCGGCAACAGGATAACAGAGAACCACCCACCGTTGAGGGTGGTGTTCAATGGGCAGCCTAGATCCGATAGAAGTAAATAGATTTTCTGAGTGAGAAATCGGAGGAATGGCGTGTGAGCGTGTGAAGACAGTCAGATGCGTGTGTCTCAGGCTCATTGCGTGAGACTTGAGAGCCCTGTTCATCACTATCATATCTCTTCAAGGTGATTTTTACCTATTTTTATCTCACAGCTTTTAAAAGTTTGACACAGTTGGGGAAAAACAAATAAACAAGGCCTTCTTTGTAAAACTGATGACTTAGTGTGTTTATTATATATTATATATTGGGTTGACTTAAAATCGCGATTAATCGCAATACATTTTTTTTCCAGATTTGCGATTAACTAGTTAATTTTAATTAATCGCTAATTTATACTAATATTTAAATTATACTCTACAATAAGTTTGAGAATGTTTGTTTTAGATTATTTTAAACCAATAATTTCATGCATTTATTCATTTGTTTTTACAATGGATGTCCCAAAAATGTCTGGAAATGTCAGATAATGAGACCAGCTAGATTTCTGTCTACATAGATGATATAGAAGTTCACGGTGAAAACCTTTCAAATCTAGCCACTTTAACTGTGATGGTCACTTTAACTGGTTTTGCTGAATAAAAACTTATGTTCTTAATGCTCTATTGAGAAGTTAGTGGTCCAATTTGAAGATCTAGTAAAATGGACCAGAAAATCAAATACAGTTCAGGACTGACAACTTGCCAAGTCAATGTTCTATACTAAATTCATAAATTTACAGCCGCCTCTTTGGAATCGGCTAAACTTGTTAGCTAGCCGGCTATCAGTCTCTCTAAAAAAGTGATTAAGTATATGTTTATATACCAAGTTTATCTTCTTCCAGAGGCAGAGCCAAATGAATAACTGTGCATCGTCCCACTATTATGTCTATTGTTTATAAATTGCTGTTGTCTCAATGTTTTGTTATAAATTACCCTCTAACTCTTGTCAGGAATTACCAGAAATCTGGATCTTCTAGCATTCTGGCCTGCAGCCCAATAATAAATAAGGCACCAAATACCAGCTTAAACACTTGAATATTCAGGGCCAGTCTTTCTTCCTTCTCCAAAATAAAGCTAGGATTTACGTGTCGTCATGACAGGGACAATATATCAATATTTGATATTCTCATAACAGGAGACAGGAAACACAAACTTCAAAAGCAACAAGATTCTAGACATTATTTTGAACACAGCACCCACTCTAATGTATTTGCACACCACACGGATTGTAATTTGAACAGAATAACAAATTAAATATTCAGTCAAAATAGAGAAATGAGAATGTGACAGCAGACAAATTGGTTCCACCCAACCTCCCTGACTCTGCTTTCTCATTTATGCTTGGCTCGGAAAGAGCACCACTGTGCCAGCAGTCAGTCAGAGCTACTCTGCATCAGTATGCCGTCTGAGCTCCAGGCTGTTGTTGGGAACAATAAACTTACCTCTAAAGTTTTTGATATCGCCATAGTGAATTTGCAGCACAAAGTAGGTAATTCTGGTATCTCCTCCAACTTTAAAGCCAACGTCTGGAAAGAAACGAGAGGTGGGAGGGGACTGGGTTAACATAAGTACGAGTGAAAGATGGGGAAATGGTAATGAAGTATGTGAAAAAAGACTAAGAGAGGGAGAATAAGAAAGTGTGAGAGCATAGTAAACGAGGAACCAATTACTGATCCTGTGTCTGTCTTTTCTTTGCCGATAAGTTGATAAAGTCATTCACTAGAGAGCAATTACATTGGTCCAGGTTAAACCCTCTGATTAAGAATGATCCGGGTAGTTTGGGGTCATAGATAGGGTGCGGGCTAAGGTGATAAAAAAAAGACTGTCGGCGAGAGGCAGGACGAGGCAGAGAGTAATAAAGAAGGAAGAGAAAGATAAAGAGAAAAAGGAAAAGATAAGAAAATCAGAGATAAGAAAGAGACAATTTTGAGTAATTGTCTTTGTTATTTGGCCGTCTGAGACTGGTCATTTCGCAGGTCAGTCAAATTTCCCCTTCTTGGCCACTAAATACATGAAAAAACCCATTAGGATCTCACACCATGTATTAATTTAACCTTAACATTCAAATGAGAAGCATAATAGACTCTGATTGATGTACTAATTAGCCGATAAGAGCAGACAGTATTGACAACCTGCAGTTCTTAGCAGCAGTGATGTAAATACTGCTAATAAAATGTCTGTAATTAATGACTGTTTGGGTCACAGTATCACCAGGATTTTAACAATGTGACAACAATACAAGTTAAAGTAAATCTGAACACAAATATTATCAGTTATTGGCATTTTTAGGCCCTTAAAATCATTCATATTAGCCTGGCCCAAATATGTAGTGGGATTTTTCAGGCAATATGAAATCAATTTGTATTTCACTAGTCCACCAGGTAGTTACCCAACATGTCTCAGTTGTAAATTAAACTCTAATTGTAACTGATTCTGAATTTTTAGTACACAAAGGTAAAAGTTGATGAGAATTGAGACATTTTGAGTATGGATGGCAGTACTGTCTCATACTATGCAATGAAAAGCAGAAAAGGAGGAGCTACTCAGAGAAGGAAAATTCTTAATGTCAGATCTGACTGCTCTTATGACGCTACTAAACATAAAACAAAGTATGTCTTTTCTGCTGTATTACTTCATCAGTAAGTCTTTTAAGTTGACAAAAAGCTTACACCATTCAAATTAGCACGCAGTTTATAGCTTACAGTGTACAGGATTGACACAGCATTGGACCGCGAAACAGAGAGAGGAAAAAAAGAACACCTTTAGGGAGTTTAGTGGGTGGGGCATTCCTAGCCCAGGCATACATGATCTTGGCCTCATCCTCACAGGTGCCCTGCTCTGTCCCACAATCCCTGCACAAGCACATTGGCAAACACGCACACACACACAAACACACACACACAAACACACACAAACACTCCAATCAGTACAAGTAGCAGCATCTGTGCTTCATTATTCACCCCCACTATCAACAGTACACACACAGCACTAATAGCAGTATAAACAATACACTGATGACAACCATAAAGGAGGTTACGTCAGGGGATGAAGAAGTGGACAAAGAATTATAATACAAACTGTGAGTGACATAAGACAACATTAATAGCAATCTTAATTGCGAATGGACATTGAAATTCTCATGTCAGGCTAATGGAGGAATTCCGACAGACAGAGAGGCAGCTGCTATACTGCACTGTAAAAATGCTCATGAGGGATCATCCATAATATCAAACCAGTATTTTCAATCCACGTTTCTGTTTATAAGTTGCAATTAAAACATTTCAATACTGCATTGCTGCTGCATCGCTCTCATTCCTCCGCAAAGGCTGGTCCTAGTCGAAGGCTAGGAAAGTCTTTTGCCGTCTTTCAGGGCTTTGCAGGCTCACTGTGGATATGCTGGTCTTGGGTGTGATAGTGAGTCACATGGTCTGGCCTATTTTTCACGCCCCCCCACTGATCCTCTGGAGCCTCTTTGATTTTCGGGAGCCTCACAGACGGTTCACAACCTCTCCCCATGTTTAACACTGAGTGCCTGATGCTGTTCTAGAGGGAAGGGGGAATCTTGGGAGATTAATTTTTGATAAAAGCAGGGCTACATTAACAAGGGCAAGGCAGATTACGAAAAATACAAGGCTGTGAAGAGCCTGCCATGGTAGCGATTCATGTGTGATGAATCTAAGAGGAAAATAACAGCAGCCAAGTAAACTCTCAAATTTAAAAATATTCTCGTAATTCAGACCAAAAGCACATTCGTGTTCACCGCCATTGCATTTCAATGACAAAACCAGCCCAGAAACCCCACCGGCGCTGTGGTGCAATCTCATTAGCCGGTTTGAAATGAGGCCTTGGTTTTTTTCTTTGCTGGGCCGCTTAACGTTTTGTGTGATGTTCTGGCCTAAAACAGTCTTGATTTGACTAATGTTCTCTTTGTGTTTCTTATCACACAGCCCAAAGAGAAGAGAGCGACGGGTGGAGGGGTGGGGCTGAGGGGGGTGGAGATGAGAAAGAATCCCCCTCCTCACTCCCCACCCCACGGGTCAGCTCTAAGAATCCCTGTTGTCAAGGTGGCAATGGTTACCATGGTAACATGTGGGTTTATTAGAGAGCATCTCATGCTTGCTCTCTCTTTCTCCCTCTCTCTCTCTCTCTCTCCCGCTCGCTCTCTCGGGACGCAGCAGTCATCCCACGCATTAGCTGCCTCGGTAACATGGCGCAAGTCAAAGTGGGCTGCTTGGTTTTGTTAATGGCACAGCACTGACAGTGCACAAGCTTAAATAAAATCAATTTATGCTCTCCAGCAGCTTGTAATGATACATTTGCTCCATTTGTTTTCACAATTTCAGATGCACTTTTCTGTTTTTTTCTCGTCCTCCCTCAAAGAGTTTATAAATTATACTCAACACGGCTATTTGTCAGATGTACTTATGAGAAAATGGCACATCCATTCACCTGAAATACCATTCATTATAATTTGATGCATTAAGGCATATAAAACTTTTGTAGAATAGATAGACTGATGATGATATAGATCCATTAATGATCCCTGAGTAGAATATGAATCAGTGTTAGGGAAATCACTCCAGAGTTAAAGGGGAAAAAATCAGGTGCAGTTATGTACTTACCAGTAGCCTTTGGTAGTGTAGGGGGTTCTGCAGCCATATAAGAGCATGTGGTGGGCCGTGTCCATGGAGGCATGGGGCACAAAGTCCACTGAAGAAAGAGACAGAATAGTGTTAGTGCTGCACATAGACATGCTAAACAGCTCCGTTCTTCTTAAAAGAGCTCTTTGCCATTAACAGACATTAGAAAAGGTGAAAAGGACCCCTGGTGATGATGAAATTTAAATAAAATGAAGTGACCTTCCCTAAACCTCCAACAAGAAATTGCTCCCAAATGTTGATATCACATTAACAGTGGTTCAGAATTCACTCAAAACCAAATCCAATGCTCTCGGTTTGTGCTCTCAGAGCTTATCACAGCACCGCCACAAACTCAGCAGCATGGCATTCAGGAGAGCATTATGAAAGATGGAAAATCAATAGGCTCCCCATATGACGTTGATTGACACGCCCAGCACCAGCCTTTCTCCCCCGGCACATTTAATCGAGTTATGAATAATGGATAGGCTCGTTTGATTGACGGCAGGGGTTGAACAGATCAAACAAAACGCTAGGATGTTGTCGGAGATAGGAACAAAAACGAACACACACGGCACACTTCAACTTCCACAACTGCGCTCCACTCACATAATATGATGCCGAGAGACAAAAAATGGATTTGGTTTTCAATCATGTGGGAATAAACATGTTGCGTAATCATGACATTTCTGATGTAAATTAAAGCCAAGCGCTGCAATCCATCCACGACCTGTATAATTAGTATTAAACCAAACACTACATTTATACAGTTTCCTTCAAATGTGATCATCCAAGACATTTTGGTGCCCAGAAAAGGGACAAAACAAATTTCAGAATAGCTGAGACCATAGGTAAGCCTATTTCAGATCAATATGATTTAAGGCTGTGATGATTTAAGTATGCTGTTTGCTAACTTGGGGAGAAAAATAGAGAATTCCTAGCAGAAGGCCAGATGTACTCCTCTGCTTGGCACTGGACAAAAGTGTAACTCCCACCTCAGCTAATCACATCAAACCTTGTAAGCTGTCAGTAAACCCCATCAGATAAAATGCCAGTGAAGCTCTACCATGTATCACGACCATTCCCTTCAGGATCGTGTGAGCACACTCTATACTATAGTTAACAATAGTAGCTTGAAGATTCTAAAGAAATCCACTCATCACTATTAAAACCCCCTGAAATACTGTTGATTACAAGCCATTCAGTTCTGCAAACAGCTGCTTTACAGAGAAATGTTTGTTCTGCTGCTATTCGCCAGAACCATTGTTATATACCCTTACTGCATCTGTTACTGTCTACTCCAAGCTGTTAACATAATTTCTATCCCATGAAGCCCACAAAAATAAAATAAATAAGCAATAAAACAAGTGCAGTTCAGATGTTGAGTAACTTGCCAGTTATGCCACTATGATTTTTTAGTTACACACTGCACTTCACATCACGTAGATATTCTAATCCATTCGACTACACAAAGTACAGATATTGTTTCTAACTGTAAAGTTTATATTTGGAATATACTTTTTTCCTTATTTATACTAACTTAGTTTAGCTTCGTCGAATTTCCCTTTACTTTTATTATATTTATTTGCTAACTCTCATGGGCTGACTCAGGAGGACATTTCACTACATGATGTACTTGTATAACTATGTATGTGAAAAATAAAGAATTTTGAATCACGAATTTTGAATCCTGAACACTTAAAGTGAGATACATATCTAGTTTCAAATCATTTTAACCATTTTAAGCTGCCATCATGAACACTGGTCCAACATGAGCGACCACATGTTAGCTAACTAATTTAACCTTTCATGTGTCATGTTCGGTATTTGGGTAATTATCATTATCTTAAGTGTTTAATTATTTTACTTTTAAAAGAACAGCATACTGACATGTAAAAGACAATTACACGCATTATTACATACTTTTCCAGAGCACTTTATCTTTTGAAGATCATGACGAGTCCAATCGATGATACAAAAGTGAGTTTTCCAAGCCCTTAAAGGATCCTAGCTGTCACAACATTATCTTGCAAAAATTTCAGTTTTTCATATTAGACACATTATTGTTCATTGCAAAATGGGCATGTGGCAAAACTTTATGACAAAAACATTAAACAAAACAACATCCATTTAGTCAGGTGACACTCTGGTCTCCATGCTCACACCCAATTATGGGTTTTAGACCAGAGTGGGGGTCCTCTGGTTTAAGCTTAAACTACAGAGGAAAAGTGTAAAGAAAAGTATCCACACTCTCTATAAGGCAATGGTATCAAGAAATCTTTCATATATTTGAGATAGTCTGCAATCCCAGATTGGCCTTTTCTTTCCAAATCTCCCCCCGACCGAGGTCAAATCTTCTCCGTCTGGACGGGGATCTGTGCGCAGTGGGCAGTCATTCTTACACACATACACACACACACAAACAGACAGACACACACACACACACACTCGCACTGTATCACACAGAAAAGCATTAGCACTCAGTCTTTGGTGAGTGCAGCCTCTAATGAGGTAGCAAAATGGTTTGGCATTAATCAAAGCTTAGCAGCAAGATCATGGTCCCTGCCTGGAAGACTACTGAAGGTTGAGAGGGGATAGAGCCATCACTTGTCAAAAAAACCTCACATACACTCACACTCACACAAACACACACACACGACAGAAAGCAGACCACAGCCATCCGTGTGGCTAGCTGCCTCCACCGGCTAATATCAATACTCTCTTTAGTCGCCTCACTGAGCAACATTAGAGCAGGTTTATGTGGCTGTGAAGAGCCGCTGATTGGCTTTCTGCATCACAGGATTGCTGTCATCATTCTCTAATCTACCCTGGAGCCAAACCTAATACACCAGCCAGCACCTCCATTTTGATTAGGATGATAAAGGCAAGAACATGGCACACGCCAGGGAATCACATTACAGTAGATCATCTGCATGAAAGCCATTTACGTATGTGCTGCACCTCTTTGCTCCGTCCTCCTAAACACTAACTCTATGGGTTACGTTTTAAAATACTATATAAATTTAAAATACTATATAAATATTTTAAAATACTATCCTCAAATAATACAAAACTTAGGAACAACTACTTTATGTGTTCAATACAAGATTATATAAATGTATAGTGCAATGCATATTTTCAAACTGTTGTCTGTCAGTTTGCAAAAATGTAACATGACAAATAACCAGGTTCGTTTTGAGGAAAGCAATACTTGGTACAATTCTAGTCAGAATAATCTCAAAGCGAACACATTTATCACCTTGTTGTGAAGTCAGTGCTCAACAAGAAATTCACTATATATGCGTTCTTTCCATTTTTAAACTCTACAGGCCCAGGGGAACATCTTACCAGAATCCGTTCAACAGAGGACACACTAACAATGGAAATCTGAAACTGGCACACAAAAAAAGCTAGAGCAGTTTCTCTAGTTTTGATGTTCACATGTCCACTGTAGGCACTTTCAGGGGTCACCATGGGCATTCTGACTTGTCTGTGGCTACGCTGCCCCATACACAGCAAACATTCATTGACAGTGTGTTCTGGCACATTTCCATCATAGCAAGCATTAGCCTTTTCAGAAGTTTGTGCAACAGTACAGATTTGAAATGAGATTCTTTATTTGCCACATACATAGTTATACAAATAATAGCAATTAAAATTAAATTACAAGAGAATTTTGAAGAACTTAAGCGAAGGAAATAAAATATAGAGAAGTGTCTTCCAAATAAACAAACATTACCAGCTCGGTTCGGTTCAACTTTACTCGCTTTTTTTTGCTTTTATATAACTAAAATCTGGTATCTGGTACCTGGCACCACTCTTGGTACCACCTTGGCCAAGGTTACAAGCGTGCTAAACTGATACTAAATGATGACGTGTACGTATTGGAGGTTACTGATTGGTGGTCGCTATTGATTGTTACGTCATTGATTGTTACCGTGCTGCTGTTAGTCTACGAGTCATTGCTATACACTGAAAACATTAAGACTAAGATTCTTTATTTATCACATGCATAGTCATACAAGTACAACACACAGTGAAATGATTTCTCTGCATTTAACCCAT
>JBBPCY010000035.1:4307371-4327378 GCA_037974405.1 Brachyalestes nurse
GTATATGTGTGTGTGTGTGTGTGTGTTTTTTGTCTTTTTTTTACATCCTTACCGCTGCTGGGATGACCCCAGGCATGCGTATGTCCAGGGAGAAGTTGTAGGGGTTGGACAGAACAAACGGCTGCCTGTTTTGAGAGCAGTCATTTGGGTCGGACCATGGCGTCTCCTGAAATCTGAACATCACGGAGGACACAGATGTAAACTCAAACACATGGCAAAGTGATATTACGTGCTGTCAAAACACATCATATACAAACAAGCGTTTAAAACCGCCCTGCTTCTATTATTATTGGACTGTGATGCAGTGTGTTTTACGCTCAAACAACTACCCTGTGAGGTTATTATTGCCAGTGTAACAAGTCCAAGAAAATAAGGCAAATAAATATGCTCCAAAGATATGCTCCACTGTAAAGCATTTTGTCATATCAAAACCATTTTGCTTACTTTTTTGCTAGAAAGGCAAGAAAAACGTACCTTTTGAACCTGTTCATTGGGCTTCTGAGACTGTAGCTATGGCTTTGACCAATGAGAGCCAGCACAAGCATGCTACACACCAGGACACCCATATCTGCTCTCACTTTCTCTCAGGTGTTTGGTTGGGTCCCTTCAAAGTGCTGGGCTGATGGCCAGTGAAATGGTTGGTTCGCTGAGCCTGGTGCACCTCTTACAGCATCAATCCTGGCCTTGCTCCATATGCCACACCAAAGATCCACTGCTTTCTTCAGCTAGGCACTCCACGCTCAAGCTCCTCTTCTCCTCTGTAATCCCTCCTTGAACGCACCGGAGGTGGGATTGCCCTCAGGTTCTCTCTCTCTCTCCCCCTCCCCTCTCTCACTCACTCGCTCGCTCGAAAGTGCCAGCAACACCAGCCGTGTCTGAAAGTCAAGCGAAAGGGCCGTCCAGATGCACTGTGACAGCTGGGCCACAGCTTCCTATCACCTCAAGGCGTACAAGAAAGAGGGAGAGAGAGAAAGGGGGAGAGGGAGAGAGAAACAGCGAGGTAAGACTGAGAGCTTGAGAGAGAGAAGGAGAAGGAGGAGGAGGAGGAGGAGGAGGAGAAGGAGGAGAGAGAGGGAGCGGCGAGAGAACGTGCAGCTTCTCACTCCTCCTTAGGTAGGATGGCTCATATCACAAATTTGACGTCAGGGTTTCTCCCAGAACCTGCAGACACACAAACAGAGAGAAGGAAAAGGAGAAAGGGATGAGCTTTACCACATTTCAGTCAACAACATTTAGAAAATTATTCCAAGTATTTTCAATATCTAAAAAAACCCCACCAATATGGATGGACTAGAGATTACACCTCACCTACGTACAACCACACCTTTTCAAACTGCTGATACTGCAACATCACTGAACAGCTCCACATGCTTGGAGGAGAACACTAAGCGCCAGTTCAGTTATGTCAGCTAACAGACACCTACAGGCTGACCATTCTACCCACCCAGAGGGAGTAAAGTTGACCATGCTCTCTTTGATTCCTGGCTATGGTTATCACGATTATATATTAATATCATCAGTAATTATAGAACACTGTTTCATTACAAACAGAATATAGTCAGTCTAGTTTAACTTCCAAGCAATGTAGCATGTGATACACAGAATAAAAAAAAATTATGTTTTTTAAATGTGGCACCAGTGGATCTTTCTATGTACTTCAACAAATTAAAAAATGCATATTTTGACTATTGTTAATTGTAAAGAATATCTTACAAAGAATATCTTTCTTATTTATATTTATAAATATTAATATGCAGAATTCATCACACTTCAAAAGAGTTAGTCAAACCTCAAAGCAGACAAATTAACTGTTAACTGTTGTGAAAGAAACAATTGCAGCATATCTGTAACACATAATATAACTTGGCTACACACAAACCTATACACAATACAAGGAAGAACACATATATAAGTTATCATTGACTAACTTCCTGTTGTTCCCAACGTCCTCTGACATTGTGTAAGAGCACAAGGAAAGAAGTTACCTAGTACAGAATACCAAATATTCTGGAATAATTAATAAATAATTCCAAACACTTGAACAGTGGTGTGTTTGTTTAGCTCACAACAGTTCACAAAAGGGGCCACTGCCCCAAAATCTATCCAAGCAACTAAATCTTCTGCCTTGCTGCTCGTCCTTCATGAAAAATACATACAGAGGGGATAAGGGCCATTTGTGGAAACACAGCAAGACAAAAAATAGAGAGAGACGGAAAAAGAGAAAGAAACAAAGCCTCTGTCGGAATCCACTAATCCAATCAAAGCTCTTGCCAGCAAAAAGGATGCCATAAAACCACTGTCCGTTTGTTGATGACCAGACTGGGGAGGCATCACCAGCACTATGGGATGCGGGATGGCTGTTTGGGGTGTAGAAAAGGAGAGATACTGAAAGAGACAGAGAGATACAGAGAGAGTAGAGAGAGAAGGATGGTGAATGTGCCGTCCGCCACGTGGCACTGCGCGCTGTGCATCAGCAAAATGGAAGTGACAAGCTGAAAACAAAGAGAAAAAAAAATCTTCCCAAAACACCAATCGTCTCAATCTCCTCTCACTGCTAAGTGATCAGGCCAGTCGGTTGTTAATCACACATTGTTCCAGGCAGATGTCAATAGGCCTACATGGATTTTTTTGCTGCACTGAAGCTACAGCCTCATTCCTACAACACCACATTTGGGTTGAATGATACTGGAGAAAAAATTGCAATACTTTAGGCTCTTATAATATATGTGATATTTAAAAAATTGAAAGCAATCACTCAGATTGTAATCTCAACCTGAGACAAATCTTATTCATAGCAAATTAGCCTGCATCTTCTGCAGTTAGTCAGAGCTGGTCTAGTGCTGCAGAATATGGACAAAATACTTCATTTCCATCAGTTTCATACATATGCCTTCCAATATTTATTAGAAACATTGATAAACCCTTGATGTACATTACCTTTGTGAATACCCTGATTTAATATAACACTTCTATGACTGGTCAGGATGCCACAGTATATTAGATTTTAACCAGACATGTTTGTAAGGTGGCTGCCGTTTCAGCGTGATGCTCGTTCGCATCCTCAGAAATTAATATAATGTGTCTGGGAGATGAAGTACAAGCATAACCAGTGGTGGCAGAGCACCACACTGTGATCTCAGCAGAAAACCAAACCAAACCATGCTAACAATAATGATGATCAGTCATAGGTGTTCTCAGCTGTTGTCATGTTCACAGCTCACCTTGTGTAAAACAGGTATCTTCAAGATGTCTCAGCCTTGACCTGCCCCTCAGCTGATACAGCTTTTAATCCCCCCGACAAAAGGTACACAGACTGAACAATGCTGCTAGCACAGCAGATGTGTACCCAAGTATACAAGCTGGATTAAAATCAAGTATACCGCTAACGATTAAGAAATGATGTACAACACAACTCATCTATATTCAGTTTAGCAACAAGAGACAGCGGCCTCAATGAAATTAACTGCATGTGAAAACAGATGTTGATACTCTAGTTGGGAGAACATAACAAAGCACACTTGTTTCACAATAGCAGATGCCAAATAGCCTGTACCATTGAGCAAATGAAGGCAGCGGGGGGAGGGGGAGGAGGCTGCTCAGACAAGACAAACACACGGCTGAGAAAACAATCTGTTCGGGAGGAAAGTAGAGAAGAGCGAGGTTGGCAGATCCTCAGAAATGGGCTTACCCACCTTATGCCAAAGACTGTTCAGCAGAGAAATCCTCTTCACATGTATAGCAGTAAATTAACGTAATGACAGTTAGCTGCCTTGTCCAAGCACTATTCTTTTAGGCTATTTTGACGTAAACAAATCTTGGGTTCGATTGATATTGATATTCTCACAGTCAATCCTAATAACCGACAACTGGAACTGACAAACATTTGCAATAAAATTGATTTTTATTTGTCTTACCACTAGAATGAGTTTTTGTGGCAATGACTTTGACCAATATGTTTTTTTCCAGGGTCCATACCAATGACCGATATTTGGAGCCGATACACATTTATAAAAAAATTCAAATCTTGATGTCAAAATTTAGAATAACAAACAGCACAAAATTTCACTGAAATGTCTTTTTTGCATGTGTTGCATATGAAACTGAGCCAGAGACAGCTTCAGCACACACTTCAGCAAAGCCTCTCGTAGCTGTGTGTTGAGACTGAGAGTATGACCGGTTCTGGCACGTGACATGAAAGAAATAATGTTAGTTGCATGTAATAATGTAATATTTCATTTTACTAGTCAGATGGCAACAAATAAAACCATTGATGTTCGCTATCACATTCACTTTAGCTCTATAAGACTCCACATTAACTTACGTTATTACAATCATCGTCAATCTATAAAATATAAAAAATACCTATCAACTCGCTATGTTCAAACTGGTAGGGTGGTCCTGAATAATTTAAATATTTGAAAGTTTGTTATGTGAGCCTTAAGTTTCATATTCTGTGTTCAGATGAGCTGGATTTTAAAAAGCTGGATTTTATTTATTTATTTTTATTTTTTTCAGAATTAAAGTTTTAAATAGAACATTTTACCGTGAAACATGAGGAAAATGGCATTTACTTGAAGGACATAATGTTAGAAAGTAATGTCATGCCATACTACATTCTGATAAGGGCCTAACATACCCCCCACCCCATCAATTTCACAACTCACTGCTCTTCTCTGAAAGACTGCGGAATATAACAGTACTCTCAGCCAGCACTACAAACTCGAGTATTTGCAGCTTCAGGGTAGATGCAGAGGAAACTGTGCAACCAAGGGTGTAAAAAATATGTTAGCCACAAACTTTGCAAAACCGATTCTGTGTGTCACCGGAGCAACTCAGCAAAGAACATGTTGGGGCCATGGATGAAGAGGAGGGCAAGTCATCACAATATCTTAATTCAAGTTCTGTCACGTGGCATGTGTTGTTTGAAGTGATGAATCATTAGTCTCACAGTAGGTAGTTCTTCTTGTATGTATAATAGCCTGTGTTTGTTCGCAATCAAGCTTGCAAGGTCTATTAAATCACATGTACTCCAATACTGTATAACTAATGTATTTAACTAGCTGGCTAATATCAACTGACATTTCTTGTTAGAAATAGGGAGAGTGTTACTGCAATCTGCCTCCATATTCTGTGGCCTGTTTTAATTGCTGTAGCAAAGTCCATTAACATTTAGTTTTTGTTGTATGTTTTTCTTTCTTATTATTATTTATAATTTAGTCCACTAATGCAAAACTACCAGGTTTTTGTCCACTTCATAAAAATATGAGCAGATCCTTTGTACATGATTTATAGCAAACATGTTGTGTTAATATTGTCAGGAATGAAAATAATGTTTGGAAACGAGGCTTTATCTGATTTATCAAGTCATCAAAGAGATAAACAACTGATTATTTGATTAACAAATAACTAGCAGCCTAACTATTAACTACATTCTATCATCTCCACCCCCCTCCCCCCAAAATAACAATAATCAAAGCTTTTTAACTCATCTCAAAAACAGAGACTGAGCAACCCTTTAAAAACACTGGAGTATCACCAAGCATGTTTCCATACAACCATCCTCAATTTACCTTTCCCAAAATGACACTGCAGCATTGAAGCTACATCAAATATTTGTAAAGCGCAGTGGCTTCAGCATTTTCTTCATTTATTGCTTGACCGAGTCTTGTAGACATGACTGTGGTTTCATTTGGACTCTGTCTGGCTCCTCCGTCACGTTCCGGGCACTGACATCCAGCAGACTGACAGCGCACTGGCCTTGGTGCCCACCGTTATGTAAATAAGGACTTTTCCCTATTACAACAATCCATCATCCAGTAACACATTAGCCCATCCGGCTCACTGTGTTGAGGGGTCTCCCACGCACTGTTCATTCAGAGAGGCACTTAGAGAGAGGTGTCTTTAAATAACTGACATTTGTCTCACTAAACTCCACAACTGGTAAAACAGCCATATGAGTTAACCTTGGGCTAGTAACACTGTTATTGGCCTATCCATGCTCTAGCCTCAAATATTTCCTCCAAAGGAACTTACTGGAGACTTGAAGAATATGAAACTGTCAGATGTGTTTTTTCTTTCTATTCGGAATTGAGCATTACAGCAATTACACTGCTGATTGGTAAACGCATCACAATAACAGCAGGTACAGCCAGGCAGCAATTCGCCAGCTGGTAACTTTGATAAATTCATTACACAAATAAAGAAATCAAGCATTTTCAGTCAGATGACAGTCAGCTTGACCTACCTTGCCTACAGCTCAAATCTTGCTATATTTATGCATCCTATATACACAAACATACACACACACATACATCTCCTGTCTAGCCAAATATTTTAATCGTGGCTCCTCCTCTGACAGTGTTCACCTGTCCATCAAGGGAGGAGCCTCTCTCTCTCTCTCTCTCTCTCTCTCTGTATATATATGGAGCACTAATAATACCCCCTTTTCAGACTGTTGATCCCTGATCCCTGCACACATACATATATACAGAAACCAGCCCTATTATTTTTGTATTTTGAACTGAAAGTTCACAAAGAGGGAAGTGAAATGTTTTTTTGCTTTGTTATCATGCAGGTGTTGTCATGATGCCCTACTTCTTGATTAGAAAGCCACCTAGTTTTGATAAGCTACAACAACATAGCTCCAGCTTAGTGACTAATCTTTTCAACCCCAAAAGTAAACATTACGTAGTAAGTCTTCAGGTGTGCTACAAATTCTCTTTAAGTTGATTAGGACTTTTGCCAGGGTGCCTTAAAGCCAAGTTTTCAATGGTTGCTGCACAAGAACAGATTCTGCTAATTCTGCAGAGAACGATCAATTACAAACTAATTCAAGTGCAGTATGTCTTGTTTCACCATGAAATAAATCTTCCATTCTTGGAATTCCCTCCAGAATGTGGATCTGTGGAGTTCCTCACAGAGTGCAGCAACAGCTGAGAGCCTCCTCGCTACATCTACTCATCGAAATAAAGGAGTCTATCTGCACTAAAGAGAAAATCAGTCTGATCGCTCTGTCCCATTGCACCAATGCAGCTCCAGTGAGCCAGGATTGCAGAGGCGGATGAAAAGCATGCCCTGCGTCAAAGTCTGGGCAGGGAGGAGACAGGGAGGCAAAGAGAGAGAGAGAGAGAGAGAGAGAGAGGGAGAGAGAAAGAGACTGGGGGACAGAGAACCATACATGTTGCCAAGCAGCTTCGGGGGGGTGGAGAGGCCAGTCCAACAGCAGGCAGTGTCCATATGCCAAAGTGGCACCAGCCTCGCTCTTTCACAAGCAGGAAGCCAGTGAGTCAACAGAAAAGCATTGTCACTGTGTACTTTATGAGATAACGCAAAGCTAAACCGCCAGGGCATCAGGGTTGTGTCTAACTAGCGATAGCGCAGCTAGAGGAAACAACATAAGCAAACACAGCAAACAAAAGATAGATTTAACAAACAATACCTAGATGACCATGCTGTTCAAAAAAAGGTGTTGTCCAATTTGAAATTAAATGTAAGGCAAATAAAAGTTGAGATTCTTGCACAGCAAACGCAAGTGAAAAGGTAACCAGAGGGACCAAGTCAAGCAAAACGAGGTCACCCCTATCAGCAATCATGGGAAAAAATATGAAACAAACCACGTTTGGAATGGGGTGCTTTAAAATGTCATAAAGTTGCCATTACTGTACAGCAAAGGCTCATTTATTGTTGGTGGAAAGAACGCATTCATAACTGAGAACAAACAACACATGACTCATTTACAGATCGAATACAGATCGACTCACAACTTAGCCCTGATCCACCTGCCACAAACAGCCTTTACTTTCCTGTTCAGGTACATGAAAAAAGATGAAAAAACCTGACAGATGATGTAGAAACATCAGAATAAAGACAATATAATGTCGCTAAATATAGAAATAAAGTCATAAATGATGCTTTGGTAAACATGCAAACAAATGCTGACAAAGTGCTCTGGACTCTTCAAAATTGCCATAACTCTAAATAAAAACACTGTAAAACAGAAGTCTATATACTAATCTCCTCCTGGAGGCAACAGCTCCACATCTGAGTAGGTCTTGTCAGAAGCATAATAGGTTAGACTGTTTGATTAAACAGAGCCCAAAGGCATAAGCTATTTCTTTACCAAAGGGATGTCAGCTTGAACAAGAAGGCTCAAAGGTCATAAAAATATCCCTAAGTCAAGTGTAACCCAACACAACCACCGTAAACCAATCCATCCATAAACATATTACCAGGATGACTCACTTCAGTTATATGCAAAAGTTAGGCACCATGATTTTAACAGTAAGAATTAAGACCTTCACATAAAATGACCCACATATCAGAGGCCAGATACAGAAACACAGCAGGCAGAGTGTGACTGCTCGAACAGCCTTTTATAAAAAAGGTTAAAAAAAAAAAGGTAATACTTTAGTCCACTATGAAGCGTCAAGTTTGATTTCAACAGACAGGTAGGTTAAGACAAAAACAGAACATTCATCTGAAACAAAACTCAAAACCATTTTAAAACTCTCAACAGCAATTTGTTTCACTGCCTGCATCTTCCGCAGCGACATACACCACTGGTAACTGCAAACATCAATCAGAAACACCACTGAGCTTCTCCAGACTGAAATAGAAACTCTTTCGCTCTTTTCCAACTCCATGTGCAAAGCACCCGCCTTGTACAGAGGGGACCTAACCTATTTAACCTGCTTTCCTATTCATAATTTAAAGGACAAACATCTTAGGCACGAGGCATACTCAGAAACAGACAGGACCGAAAGCCCCAGCAACAGACAGGAGCTGCCACTGTGGAGCGAAAGCTGGAGAGAAGTGCTGAGAATGTGCCCACAGAGCGGTAACCCCCGCGGACAGGCTTGCCTACCTGCTTGTCACATCGGGTTCTGTAGCACAGCGAAGAAGGAGAGAAAGCCAAGGAGAGGAGAGAGGACAGCTGCTTCTCTGTTGCCAATGAGTCACTGGGGAGAGCGAGACTGAGAGTGGGGGAAGAGAGGGGGAGAGGGAGAGAGAGAGAGAGAGAGAGAGAGAGAGAGAGAGGCGGCTCAGCTCAGCATGCTCGCTGACATCATCATCACACACAGGAGTCGGCCGGGAGGAAACTATGGTAACAGTTGCATGCGCCCGCCGACAGCCAGGCACCTTCTGAATGTAAGCAAGCAACCGTGTGGAGCTTGAGCTGCTGCAATAGGACAGGCGTGAAAAAGCGTGGGTCGTTCAGTGTGTTTGTAGCACTGTTTTTGTTGTTTGTGTCAGTAAGAAAACACAGATATTGTAAATATTTAATATTTACAAGGCTTTTTTTAATCCTGGAAAAACAGAATTTCCCTTCTTTCGTATTGCATTAAAGAGTTGCATGTAGCATTGTAAATACTATGTCAAAATCCACCATCCACTCCTCAGTCCATCCGGTCCATTAATGGAAACTGAGCTGCAAAATAAACAGCTCATTGCTTTTGTGATGCCAACCCGTTTACACAAACCAATTCAACCCACAGCATTAATGGACCATCAGAACTGAGGAGTGAGTTGTGGGTTTTCAACCAATGTTTACAATACAATAAGCAGCTATATTATTTACTGCAAAACATAAAAAGTGTTCCAAGTGTTCAAAGATCTCTGATTTCTTACTGACACAAACAACAAAAACAGTGCAAAAAATAAAATCCACCATTCTCTTCTCAGTCCACACAGTTCATTAATACAAAAAAATGCTTTTGTGATGCCAACCAGTTCGCATTCAACCTACAGTAGCTCAGCCCTGCCTATTCACACTGAAGTTATTAGAAGTTCTGGATGGAATGCATTTTAGTAGCATGATTTTAAACCCAGTGTGGGAATGTACACCAACATACCCCACTGTGTTTGATGTTAGTGGCACCTAATCGCTAAAAATGTGTAGAGATCTGCTCATCTGCCTAACACTGGGGCGCTTTATTCTTCTCTATCTGACGTTTGGCATTAAGCACGGTGACTCATGTGCTGCGGCTCCAGACTGTGCCATTTTACAGGTAAAGATTTTCTATGGCGATTATACAAGCTGTGTGTGTGTGTGTGTGCAATGGAATAGGTGCACCCCAAAGTAGCAACACTGATTTACTATAGACAGAATAGCAGTAAGTAGTGGTCATTTCTGATCAAAACAGGTGGGGAAAAGCATTTTTGGGATTGGCCGTAGCAATGCAACAGCTAACCTTAACTAACTGACAACAGCTTGGATGACTGCATTTGCATAGCCTACGCCTCATATTTGTTCAGCATAGCAAGTGGTGGACGTTCTTATCAGGGGCCCGCAACATTAACTGACTGGTGTGCATATTGTGACAGAGGTTAGTACTCCAGATCTGATCTATATCCTGTTCATCTGTACCGGAGTTGAACCAGCTGAACTGACCATAATAACGTTTTTTGTCAGTTTGAAAAAAAGGCTTGAGATTTCGAAAAGACTGGTGTCATTCGTTATTATGAAGCAATATAAGTCAAGGTTGAAATTTCTAATTACTCCTAACAATAACAGCCTATTTAATTCTAAAGGATCAACAGAGACTGGAAAAAAGTCCTTTAAAAATTCATTTTTAGAACACAAACACCACAAACATCATAAGTGAACCTCAGGGATAAACATCAATTAGCCACACAAAAGCAGGACACGGACACTTTAAGACAGCTCTGCACTGTTTTCTCTATTCAGAGAGGACTGATCTGCACCTTACCATCATCCTGAATGTGAGCTGAGCCATGCTTCCTTAATGTTATTACAGGTTATTATAACAGTTATAAGCAGACAAACAAACACACAAATCCCTCAACCCTGAGGTGTTTATAGTTATTATTGTCATTACAGTACCTGTCAGTTCCACTTCAGATCGTCATCTGTTTGTTGTAATGTTTCAATGAGAATTATGGTTTTCATTCTGCAAAACAAGACAATACACAAACTAATTTTTCATCAAAATCAAATCCTAAAATGTCTAAGAGTGCGCTAGGATATCTGACTCATGTGAACACTGAAAGATTGTCAATAAAAATGTATCAGTATCAGGCAGTAGTTTTAGATTAGATTATTTATTTATAGTTCTCTGGAAGAGCTGCACATTTAGACAACACTGGGCTACTAATAGGTTACTAATTTTCCATATTTTATTCACTTCATGCATTTGTAGTTCTACACAAATAAACATAATGCAGGTGTATAAATACACGCACACAGGCATTTACATGTATATATCTATAAATACACACACATATACATATATATACATATACACATACATTTATCTCTTACACACACACACACACACACACACATTCACTTATATACAGATAAACACATATATATATAAATAAAATATGTACCTGAAAAGCATATTGGCATTTAACATAATTCTCATACTGGTACATCCTTAAAAAATGTCTCCTCCTTTACTTAAAATCCTCACGTTCAACTGCAATCCAGTGACCTACGGATGAGAAATAATACAACAATTAGCTTATCTCTTCTCAGACAAACAGAAATTCAGAAATTCTGTGCCAATTTTGACACATGCAGGAGACACGACCAGCTGGAAATTGAAGTCAGACTGCAACGCTCCAGGAAGGAAATCACATTTTCCTATTCCTGAAATATGGATTACTAAAGCATCTCGGGACTATCACAGGATTCTTAAATATGAAAAGAATTCGGAGTAGCGCGGCTCTCATTTCTCTGGAATGTGATGAGGTCATTAATGAGTCAAATGGTCTGTTTAGTTTTCAGACTCCCATTTCTGTCACTGAGAGTTGTCGGCTTCATCCAGTAACGATTTTGTCATATTACACCCAGAGTGGAGTTTGGTGAGGTTTAACAAATTTAACAACTTCCCCACTTTATTTATAGTAATGCTTGGGTTGACAGAGACCCACCACATCTAAGTGTTCAATGAATTACTTATTCCACTTGTGGGTTTTACTTCATTGCCATATTATGTACTCCCTTGCGGCGGATAGGAGTGTAACAATGTATTTTGAAATAGAGCCCTAAATCTATCAAACTGTATCAAGTTGCCTGTATCGTTATACCCCTCTTGATAAATCACATCTCTGACTGAAGGTAGGCTGTATTATTTCAGTTGTAATCAAAAGAACTCCAAAAAGAAGAAGAGCAGAGCTGAACAAACCTTATTCCAAGAGCCCTGCCCTGAACCTCATCCAACAGTGGAAGGGGACCAACTCCATATTAAAGTCTATGTATTTGAATGCAATGTCATTAAAGTCCCTGTTGGTGTAACGATCGGGCGTCCCAATACTTTTGTCCATATAACTTAGTGTATGTGTGGGTTTTTTTTAAGGTACTTTCCCTTTGTTTAATCGCAGTAGCATTTACTTTAGTCCTCTGTCTGGAACTTACTGCTTTAAATACCAGCATTTTTGAACTGATAATAGTAGTTACATATAGAATTACAGTGTTTACTGAACAATCAACACCTATAGTGTAAATTGTGATTAATTAGATAGACAGATAGATAGACATTCAGTGTTGTCTCTAAGAAAGAGATTCTGTACCCATACTGTTGAATATTAAGCGTAATAATGGTTTTACTGTGACAAATAACAACAGAAGCCCATTTTACACCAGTTAATGTTAGAAAAAAAACAAGAAAAGCACAAAAAAACAGAACAAAACAAATGAAATGTCAAACTGTCTCTGTTGCTTCTACCCTCATCAGCTTAGACTGATTCAGGACTGCACGGACTATCAGCTTAGAAGGAAACGTAAAGAAAAATCACAAAAAAGAGCAAAAACAACTTATAAACACAAAATATTTTCACACACAAAAGTCACATCACCCGTTTGGCCCCGGGTTCAGTCTTAGCCAGCCTGCTAAAGAGAGTCGTCTGGCTAAAGTTGAGTGAACTTGGAGTGAAAAGAGAAAGTCAGTGTTTATTACGGTAATTAACTTTGTTTCTCCCTCACAAGTCACTCCTATGGTAGCTATTACCCTGTACATGTATATACAAACTAAATAATTCACATACGACACGTTTCAAGCAGTAAATCCCGACCTTTTTGTGGTTTGGTGATGAAAATCCTCTTCACTTCTTTTTCCAGCGTCTCCCAGTCGGTTCCAGACCGAGATAATCGAGTGCAGAAACACTGATGGAGGAAGCTCTGGGATCAGTGTGACAAAACGCACGTACAGGTTCAACGAGCTTACAGTAATAACAGTGAGCTTTGTCCCTTACAGTCTATCGCTATGAACTCCTTAGGATTCCACTACAGCATTCCTTCAGCCTGATTACACAAATTATGCACTCGATAAAAGTGATAGAAATAACTTAATTTATACCCCCAAAAAATGTATACACAGTAAGTATACAATTAACACCTATAGAGTACAATTACACTGTTTACTGAGTAATCAACATTGAGTCAAATTAACACCTATAGTGTAAAATGAGCACGTATAGTGTTAAATTAACATAGGATTGAATGAGATAGATAGATGGGTGGCCTGACCTAATTAATCATGTTTTCTTATACTGTATTCATCCTCACTGTACCCGTTGTCAGTTGCACTGAATCTTGTTGTCTTGTCTAGTTGTATTGTTGCTCTTGTGTTCTTTTTCTAGCTCTAGTCCTGTCTGTACTTGTGGTCTTGTGCTCTGTTCTGTTCTGCTCTTGTCTTGCACCATGGTCCTGGAGGCAGATTGTTTTTTGTGTACCGTGTGTATACGTTAATGACAAATAAACCTACTTGACTTGACTTCTTATGCATCATGTGGACGGCTGTGTATGGGGAATAAATGGGATCAGGATGTACAATGAGAAGAAGATAAGCCAGCGGAGGCAGACTGATGCTCTGGGCAATGATCTGCTTGGGTCCTGGCAAAAAGTAACATTCATGTGAATGTTACTTTGAACTAAACCACCAACCTAAACATTGTTGCAGACCAAGTACACCCTTTTGTGGAAATAGTATTTTCAAATGAGAGTGATCTCTTTCAGCAGGATAGTGTGCACTGCCACACAAAAATGGTTTAAGCAGTAACAGTCAACCTGATCCCGAACCAGTAAAACATCTGTAGCCGCTATTCCAAACTATTCCAACGTGCTAATGAAGCCTTAGACAACACAGCATGCAGAGGTCTTGTGGAACCCATGCCTTGATGGGTCATCATTGTTTAAGCAGCTTGAGGGGCACCTACACAATATTAGGGATGAAGCATTAATGTTATACACAGAATAAATAGACATGATTGCACAGACTACCCATATCAAGGCCTATACATATACAGTACAAAGAAATTAGTTCACAAACGTGACAAATTCAGACAGAATAACAAGATGACAGAATGGGATTTCCACACCACTGTTAGTAATGAAAGCTATTCAAATATTATATAGGCTGTAGCCTGTATGAAGTTGTTGGGTTCAGTTCTGCCTTCACTGGCAAATTATTCATTAGGCTCGAGCAGGCTGTCTCAGGAGGCCTGAGGAAATTAGTTATTCATAACAGGGAAGACTAAGCTATCAGTTGTTAATTAAACTCAATTGGCTATATCTCCCAAAGCCCTGAACAGTAATGCGTCTCAAGCTTCTGGGAGATCCTGGATAGGCCTACATTCAAGAACAAATTCACACACGCTCTTTCCCTGTCTCTCTGAGACACACACACACACACACACACACACATACACACAGAACAAGAGACAGAGAGCGCTGTTCACTACGCAACCCATCCACACCCTTTCTGTGGTATCATTACAGGCAATAACAATAAGCTTTGTAATCCAGGGCCCATTTATCTGTGTCTTCATTCATCTTTAGGTAATGCATGGACTATTCATATGAACTCATTAACGCTTGAGCACCAGTACCACTTTACTCTGAGCCAAGGGAGAGCAATAACAATGCATACCGGGACATGGGCTTTCCTGTGATAATGAATAAGTGCATAATTCTTCAAATGAATGTATAAATGAATTTTAAACCAATATCTTCCGATGCTTAATAGTTAAAAACTTCCATTGAGTTTTTATTTGACTTTTATTTTTGACTTTATATTTTATATTGTTTTTGTCTCAGTTGTAAAACATAAGCAGATTCCTCTGGGTTCAATTAACAAAGATCTCATCCCATTATATTTAGTTATTATTAGTAGTAACAGACTATATTTAGTTATTTAGTAAATATTAGCAGTAATAGAAGTTAACAGTCTCACATGAGCTTGGTGATTAGGACTTTTTGCTTGTAGCCTCTATAATGATGAAACAGTTTACAGTTATAAATCCATCCCAGCAGCAAGTGCTTGTGTCTTTTAAAATGAGATTTAAAAAAAAAGATTTTCTATCAGTTTCTTAGTTTAAGTGATTCTGAGTGTTTGGGCCCACTTAATTTATTGTCCAGAATAATCAGTGAACCTACACGTGTCTTTATATGCTGATAATAATAAAATAACACTTTATACCTCTCCACCATGAATGACCTTAAAATCTATATAGTTGATTTGAAAGGCTTATCAAAACTATTATAAAACAATGTCTCAGAAACAATATTCATAACATGTAATAACTTTCTTTGTAGTGTCATTATGATCTTCAGACATCTGGTTCCTATCAGCCCCACTGTGGGCCTTTCACATTAAAACACCACAGGGTCTTTCATTTCGGCCTGTTTTGCCACCTGTGGTTTTGTCCTTCATTGCCATTCATTGGCTTAAATGATTTTTAAATATTACAAAAAGGAAGACGAAATAGTCATAACAACAATAATAACAAGGACAATAAAAAAAGAATATTCACTCCTACATCAGTCTCTGCGATTGTGAACTTTTATACTTTTTCATATTTTTATACTTCTCTGCTTTCAAAAGGATCTTCCACAGATAAGTCCAGATCTTTGATAAAGTCCATAAATTGTCATCACATGCATTCAAATGTTTCTAAAATGCTTTATTTTAATTTAGTGAATTTCTATTCAATTTCATTCGTTTTTTATAGTTGATGTCATTGTGCAGCACTTGGTATAAAGAAAAGCGACTTCATTTGACTGATAATGAAATAATTTAATTATACTCACATAAACGCTGTATGATAAACGCTATGGTGCCACAAATCCGGGAAAAGTGTGAGATGAGTGCCATCAAGTGGCAACGGCCTCTCATGACGGCTTATACGGAAATGATGATAATCTGCTGTGACTATCAAATTAAAGTTTGGATGCCTTAAATGTGTGTCTTCGTAAGAAGCCTAACTATGTATATGCTTTGACCTTCCCGAAATGCTTGAAAGTTTGGTCCTGTTTACACTCTGCCTTTTTCTTCTCCTTCTCCTTCGTCTGGGCTGTTGCTGTGGATTTGATGAATGGTTTCCCAGCAGAGGGAGCCAGCAGAGCGGTCCAGCTCCAGGTCATCTCCTGTAAAGTGAAAAAGGCTCTAGCGGCCTTTTCCATTATGTGTCCACAGTTGTTTATTTCACAGGTTCATGCACTGAAGGGCCAGACTGGCCCAGACACAGTAGGTGTGATGAGTATAATTTCAGAAATGTGTGTGCCTTGCCCTCCTTTTCTGGATCTTAGGACATTAAAGGCATATTCCAGCCATTTTCAGCACATACACTAAAAGGACTAAAAAAAGTTTTGGGGCACCTGACCATTAAACCAGCAGGGACTGTAATGACATTGCATTCAAATACAAAGACTTTAATATTGAGTTGGTCCCCCCTTTGCAGCTATAACAGCTTCCTCTCTTCTCTGAAGGCTTCCCACGAGGAGCATTTGTGAGGTCAGGCACTGATGTTGGATGAGAAGGCCTTGCTCACAATCTCTGTTCCAGTTCATCCCAAAGGTGTTGGATGGGGTGAGGTCAGGGCTCTGTGTGGCCAGTCAGGTTCTTCCACACCGAAACTCACCCAACCATGTCTTTATGGAGCTGCTTTGTGCACTGGGACATTGTCATGCCGAAATAGAAAAGGTTCTTCCCCAAACTGTGTCCACAAAGTTGGAAGCATGGCGTTGACCAAAATGTCTTGATATGCTGAAGCATTAAGATTGCCCTTCACTGGAAGTAAGGGGCCACCTGAATTCAATAAATTAGATCAACCACATGCAAAAGGACCAAAGTATGAGGGAGTTGTGAGCTTTTAAAGTTAGATACTGCTGTCCAGAAAATTTTGGCAGTTGCTTTTGGTATACGGTACCAAAACCAGATGTGCGGCGAAAAAACAATTTTTACACCGCAAAGTCTGCGCGCAGATTTCAGAAAAATGAAATTTATTAACAAAGCATAGCATAGTGTCATAATAGCACTATCACCATACAGTATAGACTAACTGTATTGTTTAAAAGGAAAGGAAAGCGGCCCCTTCTTTCTCTGCATTTAACCCATTCACCAAGTGAAGCAGTGGGCTGCCACCAACGTTTTATTTCAAAGATTCTATGTGTCAAACGATGTGCTGAGGATAACAGAGGTCACCCTACCATTTACAACAAATATTGTGTTGAAGCTAATAACGAACAGCTGAGGCAACAAGAGATTGGACCAAACCATGTGAGAAACATTCACTTTCACCTTATTAACCATCTGCCACAACAGTGCAGACATTCTGGCATATGAACTATGTGGGCGGCACAACCTACAGAATCAATGTTTCCACAAAGACACTCTGTCAAGGGAATGCATTGACTGCAGTTATGCTGCCAATCATGTTTCTGTGCTGTAAATAATAAGATTAGACAAGTACATTAATTCATACAGCGTGTCGCATAAGTGGCCATCACAGTTCAGACAGTCTTTCTTTATTTTGTGCTGTACTGTGCATTGATTTTGTCTGAGAATGTTTCATTGCAGTTATTGTTGTACAGCCACGGTCCAAAGGGCTAATCAGCATCTGCCTGTAATAAGACGTGGTAGCTTGTTCTCAGAATTGCTGCATTTCTGAGAAAAAGAGTCCTGGAGGAAGGCCTTGGATGTACTGTAGGGCAGGGCTGCCTCGACTCAGTCTTAGAGGGCCAGTGTACTGCATAGTTCAGCTCCTCAACTGACACCGACCCTTACTACGTAACACAATATACTTAAAATGTTTTTTATTTACCCCTGAGAATGCACCAAACCCCTGAATTTGAATTAAGCAGCTGTTAATTTGTGAAACCAACCCCTTAATTTTACCTTGAAATTAGATTTAAGGCATGAGTGTGAAACTCCTTAATCTTAAATTTAAGACTTTGATTCAGGAGGTTCTATTATTTAAGGGGCAAATTTGAAAAAGTAAGGGGAATATTCAGTAGTTTTACCCCTTAATCAGCCTTAATTTGTGCATCTTTTGCACAGTGTACTCTATGGTAATTTTAAGGGGTAAAATTAAGGCGTTTGGTTTCGTAGTGCCTCCAGGAGCAAGATTTGGTAGCCTTTTGTACTCCACTGTCAGATGAAATTGAAACTGAAATTAAAAACAATATTTCAGCAAAATATAAAATGGTTCCACTGTTCCCAGATGTAATCTATCAGCAAAAATGTGTAGTAAAGTTGGTGTATTTAGCTTTGTACTGCAGCTAAATGGCTAATGTAGCTAACCAGTAATGACACTCATGCCCCAACAATTCCCAATGTAAACACTGCATGGCAAAAATTTGCAAAAATAAATAACATAGCTCATAACAATTGTAGCAGCCCTCTGATTCTGGTTTGTACTTGGTGTGCTTTAAATTTAAATGACTGAAATGTTCTATTCATGTACAACTTGTAACATGTAAACAAGTTTTTAATTTGACCATTATCTTGTCCATTGTCATACAAAATGCCACTAGAATCTCACAGTTAAGGAAATGAATCTACAAATATTTATCCTGCACAGGATGATGACTGTGTAGCACAGTACTATAACAGCACTACTAACATTTAGACTAATTTTATTGCTTAAAATAGGCACCTTGACATACTTGAATGAGTACTTAACATTTTTCGTCCTCTTCTCATTATTATGTAAAGTGATGGAAGGTCGAGCTAATGTTGCATTGATAAATGTAACTTTTCTAATATAATTCTGAAAACAGAATTGATCAATACAACGAAATATGTCCTTTTTTACGACAAATTAGCATGGACTGCTAAAATGATCACGTTTGTCTCAAGCAGCAATGAAATATTAAGCAACCTTAAGGTGAGTTGTCGGGATAAAGCCAGAGAAACACCCAAGGCACGTCAGCAGTCCATCGTAGGGCCACATGACAAACACATTTACCCCTAGGGGCAAATCAGCATCTCCAATCCACCTGATCCGCAGGTCTTTTTTCTGTGGGAGGAAACCAGAGAACCCAGCAGAATCCCATTCAAGCATAAGTTAGAACATGGAAACAGAAAGGAGCCTCTGCTGCCCCAGCCAGGAGTTAAAACCAGGACCTTGTTGCTGTGAAACAACAGCACTACCTGTTACATTCATTACATTACATTACATTCATTTGGCAGATACTTTTATCCAAAGCGACTTACAATTTGAAGAAACACTCAAGTTTTAGGACATTGTGAGAACCAGAGGTGAGTTCGATGTGCTAAAATCTTTATGTAACAGTTGCACAAGAAGATCAGAAGAGCATCAGGAGAGTAGATGCTGTCTGAACAGATGAGTCTTTAGGAGGTTTTTGAAGAGAGGGATTCTGCTGCTTATGTCACGTTAGGCAGCTCATTCCACCAGCGGAGAACCACAAAAGAGAATTGTCAGGGCTGGGTTGTCCCTGTATGTAGGAGTGGCAGAGCCAGACGATGCTCCTTGGAGAAGTGGAGGGAGTGAGCAGGAACATAAGCCTGAATGGTGGTATTAAGGTAGCTGGGTGCTGACCCAGATGTCTCTCTAAAGGCGAGAGTCCACCATGCTGAAGCTTACTTGAGTGCATCTTCTACTTATGGATTCACCATACAGTGCCAGAAAGCACAAGAGCAAGTCTGCTTCAGATTACTTAACAACTTGATGCTGTTTGAGGTAAGTTTAGGATGAGATGCAGTTTGCACAGTGCTAGTGAACTGGCACAACACTGCTTAC